>ML810622.1:91492-102095 GCA_009831015.1 Picea engelmannii | reverse complement strand
AAGAAGGAAATGATTTTTAGGAGCGTGTGCCCACTTGTTTGAATTCAATTTTTGGGGGCGGGATTGACAAGGTGTATGCTGACTTAGTTGGCTTAGATTTAGGTTCGGGATGACAAACCTAGTGGTTCGGTCTGCAAATTCATAAAAACCTCCATTTTTGTTAATACCCATGTTAGCGTCAGAAGTCACTCCTGGATTACGACAAGAGCATAGCCCAACGCCCATCAGTTTATGTCACGAATAAATTTAATGGGGTGATCGAATGGGTAGAGACCCAGGAAGATATCGCTCTAACTCAGGAAACCATGCCTGGTGTGTAAAAAACAAAAGAGGTCTTGATCTAACTTATGTCAGTGAGTTGATTGTAAAATGAGCAGATGGAAGACTTGGTGAGATGAGTGAGCAAGTCTGCCTTGGGCATCGGGCCTTTCAACAACTTGAGGAAGAAAAACTCAGAATACAAGATCCTCTTGGTTCATAGTTTCAGGGAGCTGAAGGGTGACTTGACTGGATCCTCCAATTCCAAATCATTCAGCGTTGAGAAAATACCATAATTGATTAGAAAAAAGGTAACTATTACAGTGATCCAACATACATCATCCAATAACAGCACAACTCGACTGGATCCTCCAATTCTGAGTTGTTCTAACACAGTGTAAACAAAGAGATGGAAATAGGTTGACATTCATAAGGCAAGAAGTCTCAAGTGCCAATACATAACCAAAGCAACCAGTGCTTCGTTAAAACTTTACAATCGGGAGCCTAGCTCAACCATCAATAGATTACAAAATGGCGGAAATGCCTACATATACTCAAAACAAAACAACAACAACGAAAATGAGACACTGCATTAAAAACATTGCGTCTGCATGTCTTTTGGCAGTCTGTGCATGCAGACTCTGAACCATCGTGCACTTATGACAGACGCAATCAGACTCCTGACTGTCCTGCAAATGAATCAACATGCTTTTAATCCTTTGTCGGACTTTCCATTTATGGCGGAGACGATGTCTAACCACCTCCAATAACTTCAATAACTGTTTTCTTGGGATCGGGAACAGTCCTGGTCAACTCTGCCCTTTGGGACGTGGAGGTCTTCTCATGGTGTCACCTGGATCAGCTGACCGGTCTAATGGATAAGGCATGGAGGATTTGGCATGCTTGGTGTGGAAAGGGGAAAGGGAGTGATCACGGAAACAATAGGGGAAAGACACATGGCAAGAAGGAGCGAAGGTGACGGTATATAATGGTAACGGGGGACACATTATTTATGCAGGGTTGACATGGAAAGAAGCGGGACAGATGTCGGAGGATGAGGAGGGGCCAAAGGAAATGGGCCATGTCACGCGGTCAAGTGGAGAACAGATGGCAGGGGAGAAAACGGTACAGAAGGCGACACGACGGGAAGGGGGCCCCACGTCAATACCACACCATTCCGGACCCCCCCCCCTTATTAAAGGAAAAATGGCAAAGGAGGTTCGAAATCGCTTGAGCGTCGTTGATCTAGGTGCCTCAATCTTGATCGTTTGAGAGATGCGCGCCCAATTCCGGACCCCCCCCCCCCCTTCATTAAAGGCAGAATGGTGAGGGGGCTCCGGAATGAAACCTCAGCCGTAGATCTTGGCCCTCCAAAACTACCTGCTCGTTAAAATGACGCGCCCACCCTCTGAACTTTGGGAAAAATGGGTTTTCCGAATCTCTTTCTTCACCCAAGGGGACGCTTCTTTTAGGAAAGTACCCCATACATGATTATGTGCTAACATTAGGCTCCATGGGGGATGGCACGCCCCCTGTGGGTTGCCGAGAACTCTTTTGTAGCTTTAGTGCCTTGTTGTTAGGCTATGGAGTGATTATTTAAAACTTAAAGAAAAAAATAAAAACAATATTTACAACCGCAGAAGAGCCATGTGCGGCTCAAGAGAAACATCTCTTCAGGAAATGCCCATTCACAGGGCCATTGAAAACTTCTTGATCCTTCAAATCTTGTAACCTGTAGGTATTATTTGAAAATACTTCCGAGATTTTGAAGGGCTCGACCCATAGGGCTTCAAATTTGTTGTGCTTGCCCTTGTCTTGCTTAGGAGCATCCCATTTCAGTACCAGATCTCCCATCTGGAAATCTTCCTTCTTGGATTTCTTATCGAAAACCTGCTTGATCTTTTGTTGATGGTCTTGAATTATGTTCATCACCTGCTCTCTGGCCTGTTGGACCTCTACCAGTTGATGAATTCTTCTGATCATATCATTAGGCTTTCTGATCATATCATTAGGCTCCTATTGATAATCCTAGAGGAATTTTTCTACAGGAATGGCTAGCTGAGAAGGAAAAATAGCTTCTATTCCATAGACTAATTGGAAAGGGGAGATGCCTATAGATCTCTTTGTGGTCACTCGATCAACCCATAGAGCGAATTTCAATTTTGAATCCCAGGCCTTTTTGTTGTCCTCCAACAGTCTTTTGATGATCCTTATCAGGCTTTTGTTGGAGGACTCTACTAAACCATTGCCCTGGGGATAGTATGGGGTGGAGTGAATCAGTTTGATCCCAAATTGCTCATAGAATTTGGCTAATGGTTCAGCCTTGAAAGAGGTTGCGTTATCAGTAACAATCTTGCTTGGGCAGTCGAATCTTGTGATGAGGTCTTCCAGGAATCCAATGATTATCTTGTGGGAAGCACTCCTGGTGCGGATAGCTTCTATCCACTTAGTAAAGAAATCGATGGCAGTCAGGATCCATCTGTGCTCCCCACTGGAAGCAGGGTGGATTTCTCCAATAAAATCTAGGTCCCAGTGCTGGAAAGGTCCCGAAACAACTACAGGTCTTAAGGGCAGAGATTTAAGCTAATGCTTTCCTGAGAATCTTTGGCATTTGATGCAGGCTCTAACCTTTCTGCAGACGTCAATGAATAAGGTGGGCTATAAGTACCCAGCCTCGAGGATTTTGTAGGCTGTGGTCTTCTAGAAATGATGCCCTCCACATAGGCTGCTGTGAAATTCAACAATGATCCTGTCAGCCTCTTGTGGATTCATACATTTTAAAAGCATCCCAGGGGGTCTTTCCAATATAAAACTTGATCGACAAGGCAGTATTTGACTGCTTTGAGCTTCAGAGCTCTTGCCTTGTTCTTTTGCAGGCCATTGGGAGGCCGCAACTCTGGCAGAAAATATATGACATCCTTATACCAAGGACATCGAGCCAACGTGGGTTTTGCTTGAGTGTCTACATCAGACAGCTGATCCTGCTGATTTCCTGAGCATTCATTGATGAAACTTACCCCCAAAGCATTGCAATTTGCTTCAACCAACAACTTGGCTAAACCTTGACCTTTGATTATTTTGGTAGGCCTTATTTCCAAATCAAACTCAAGGATCTTGGCTATCCATTTACTCCTCCTCTCGTCTATATCAGGCTGAGTAAGAATGTCCTTAACAACAGTCAAGGGGACATAAACAATTATTTTTGACTGCAAGACATAGGTTATAAAGGCTTTGAGAGCCTTTACCAGGGCATAGGCCTGCTTCTCCATAATGTCGTACCTGACCTCGGCATCCCTTATTGTTCTGCTAAAATAGGCAATAAGCTACTCTAGCCCAGCCTCGTTTGTCTGTAAAAAAACAACATCCACTGTGTCAGATGAGGCAAAGGAGAAAATAAGGAAATCCTTTGAGTAATCAGGACCGATAAGCATAGGATCTTCAGTCAAGGCTTTCTTTATCTGCTCAAAGGAATTTCGAGATTCAGAGGTCAACCTCACTTCATTTTCCTTTCTCAACATGGTTGTTATAAGCTTTACCACCTCAACAAAGTTAGAGACAAACCTCCTTAGAAAATTAAACCTACCAAGGAAAGACTGGACTTCCTTCCTGGATCTTGGGATTGACAAGGCTTGGATTGCTTCAACTCTACTAGGATCAATTTTGACTCCTTCTGTTGATACTATGTGGCCCAGTAACTTTCCCTCCTTCATGGCGAACAAAGATTTTTTGGGATTCAATGAAAGGCCAAAACTCCTGCATTTCAGAAAAACCTTCCTAAGATGACAACAATTTTCTTTATCAGATTTGCAAAAGACTTTTATGTCATCCAGAAAGATGACCACAAACTTATCCTTTTCCCCAATGAAAGCTATGTCCATGGCACGCTGAAACGTTGCCCCTGCATTCATCAATCCAAAAGGCATTTTAGCATACATGAATGTGCCCCATGGAGTGATAAATGTTGTCTTTTCCCTGTCCTCAAGCAGAACAAAGATTTGATTGTAGCCAGAGAAGCCATCAATCATGGAAATCCTGGATGCTCCTGTTACCCTCTGCAATATATGTTCCATCTTTGGTAAGGGGTAATTTTCCTTCCGTGAGCTCTTGTTCGGGTTTCTAAAATCCACACAGAGTCTGATTTCTCCATCCTTCTTCCTTACTGGGACCAAGTTGGCCACCCACTCTGAATATCTCAATGGCACGATGATCTGGGCATGTAGTAGCTTCTTCACTTCTCTCTCCATGATAGGTAGCAACATAGGATTGATCTGTCTTAGCTTCTACCTAAATGGCTTCGCCTCCGTTTTCAAGGGGATTTTATGCTCAATGACAGAAGTGTCATAAGTTTTGAGATCTTCATAGGTCCAAGCAAAAACATCAACAAATTCCCTTAATAGTTCACCGTATTCAACCCTCTGCTCCTTTGTCAGACTTCTTGACAATTTGACAAACTTGGGTTCATTCTCGGTGCCAATGTTGCACTGAGTTGTATCAGCAACATCATCTGAGATTTTCCCTTTTAATGCCACATCATTTCTATCAAAAAACCTTTCCAAAGGAACCAGTCCCCTTGGAATATGATTGTTGGGCAGTTGCACAATTTCACGCTCTGAAATCTTACTCAGAAAATTACCGTCATCAAGATTTGCTTCAGAAACAAAGTCCTGGTCAATATGCATTGCTGAAAATTCTTCAATAGTCTCCAAGAATCTTTTGATCTCAAGATCATCCTCGAACACCTTCCAATGTTTGACATTGTCAGGTATGGAGGGCATGTATTTTACTTCTACATCATATCTGAATTTGGGTGGCAAGGGCACTTTTAAATTGCTTGCTGATGTAGCCAAGGAATATGCCACTGTGTTCTTCTCTCTTGGAACGAAAGAAATGTTAAAGGCTGAGAAGAAACTGTCGATTAGGTCCCATACCTCATTTATGTAACTCTTGAGTCGAGAATGCTTGGCCTGATAAGCGTTTCTGATCTGCTGGACTATCAATTCTGCATCTCCAAACACTGCTACCTTCTGAATTCCTTTTTCTTTTGCATCTCTCAAACCTAGAACAAGAGCTTCATATTCTGCCACATTGTTGGTTGTTTCAAAATCTAGCTTGTATGACAGAGATATGGTTTCCTGAGCAGGTGACACAAAAAATACTCCGGCACCAGCACCTTCCCTGGAAGAGGCTCCACCAAATTTTTTTTTCCAGACGGAGGTGATGGGGGGAGAAAATTCATGAGAAGTGGTGGGCAGCTTTCTGAGTTTTAGAGAGGCTCGGGAGCATTAGTGAGTTGTAGTAAACTGGAACTTAAATCAGTGTCAAGGGTAAAGATAGGATGGTTGGTAGGATTGGCTTCGTCACTGATTATGTAGGCCAGCTGGGCTTCTCTGTATAGTCTCCTATGCTCTCCTCCAAATACTGGAATAGTAGCACAGGTTAGGTCCATCTGCAGGGTTCCCCCCAGTCTTTTTATCCAAGATCTTGATAACAACATACCAAACTTGGGGGGGACATCAACCACTACAATGTCCATGACCACACTTTTCATGGGCAATTGAAACAAGGTCACAACCAGGTCTTTGATGACTCCTAGACATTGAACTTTCCTGGAGTCAAAGGAATAGAGGTTGTTATAGGCTCTGGTGACTTCTAATCCTAATTATTCCATGATGGTTTTAGGCATGAGGTTGTGGGAAGCCCCTGAATCCATCAAATAGTTGTGCAGTACCTTGTCATGTATGTTCAAGGATGTGTATAAGGGAGGGGATGAATCATTCATGTCTTCTACCATAGGACCTAGGATAACTGCAGGCTTTTCATCTTGCAAATTGATTGAGTCTGTGGGAAGGCATGAAGCTTCAGATTGTAATAGCTCGAAGAGGCATTTTTTGAACACTTCATGTTTGATCAGTTTGGAGAGGGGCACAGGGATTCTAATTTTTTGAATTTCATGCTCAAAGTTAAAAGAACATGTAAGCTTTGGGATTTCCCTAACTTCAGGAACGTGAATCTGGACCATTGGAGAGAGGGGTTGGGCCTTCTTACCTTCGTTGTTGTCTGCTACTTCATTAGCAGGCTTCTCTGTTCTAGTGAACTGTTCAGGAACATTAGGTGCTCCTATCTTTTTCTTGGACCTCAGGTTATACCTGCTTTGGTTGCTGCTAGCCTTGTCTCCCTTGCTAAGTTCATTTAGCTAACTGTCCATGAGAGATTCCTCATATGCTGATTGAGTGAGATGAGGAAAAGGAGAAGTATCTCCGAAGCAGTGGATTTCAGGATCAAGCCCTTTTGTTTCCCCTTCTTCCTCATCAGCCACAAAATTATTTTGAAGAGGGGCTTGAATTTTCTGGTTTTCTCTATCTCTTCCTCTCTGGTCTCTTTACATAGTCCGGGGAGCAATATTGTTTGGCATCCTGAAGCTTCCTCTGTTTTCGGCATTTTGAGGATTTATGTATGCTTGCTTCCCCTCCAACTTCATTTTCTCCATCTCTGCAGACAAAGACTTCACTATCTTGGTTAATTCATGCACTTGAGGGTGAGGCACAGAGGGGCCAGAAGTTGAGGCTTCAAATCTTCCCTTTCTCCTATCTGCATCAGTCTTATTTCTCAGTCTGTCAACTGCCAATACATTAGATTCCACCTCTATGGCCGCATCTTGCATTTGAGTTAGGGAGGTAGCTCTTCTTTCTCTCAATAGAAGGCAAAAGTCAGGGTCGAATGCACTAGTATAAGAAATTTTGGCTGAGGCTTCTGTGGGCTTTATCTCAGCAGGGATCTTGTTATACATCTTATTGAATCTTTTCGAGAAGTCAGAGATAGACTCTCCTCAAATTTTCTTCAAGGACCTAAACTCTGTCATGTAATACATGAAATCTTTTTTATCTCCCCATTGCCTCAGGAAAGCACTATCTAGAGCTTCAATCCCAACAATAGATCTGGGGGCCAATCTCCTAAACCATTTCCTCACCTCACCATCCAGGCTCTGGACGAAGACTCTCATCCATACATCTTCATTTTCAATATGTTCAGGTTGTCTGCGTAACTGTAGAAAGCAGCTAGGTGCTCTTCCGCAGTTATGTCCTCTTCCCCAGTGAACTTGGGCAGATATTTAAGGTAATCTCCAGCAGGGAGAGGATTCATAGGTTGAGGTAGGATTCAGGGAGCATATCTGGTAGCCACTATAGCATCCATTCTATTTAGAGGGGGATTAGCACCAGCCATAGGAAAAACAGGTGTAGGGGAACTAGGAGGAGATGAGGTTTGAAGTGGAAAGACAAGGGTTGAGCTTACAGAATGGGAGGGGAACTGCAACAAATCTGGAGAATAGGCTTGCGGGCTAAAAGGCACAGAAATTTCCCTTCCTTCAACAATAGTAATAATAGGAGGAGGGGTGGTAAAACCTAGGGTAGGAGAATATTAAGATGGGTTGGGTTTGAACCAGGGCACCACCTCGGGGAAGAGGGGAGTGACGAGAGTTTCTCCTACTAATTCGAGACCAGGAGGAGAAAATCCAGTAGGAACACTCCCGAAATTTAGACTACGGGAAACTTCGACAAAAGGTAATACAACAGGACGAAATGAAGGGGTTGGAGTTTCTATAAAATCTTGAAAATCATCAGAAATACCTGGTTTAGCAGTAGAAGTACCACCTTCAAAGGACTTTCCCTTTCTGATAATCTTCTTTGGGTCAGCTCCAGGTGGCGCTAACGGCAGCTGAGGAGTAGACCTTGTATGTCTACCTCTAGAAGCCACGGCTGAAACAATGGAGTCGCTTATGGGTTTGCATCAATGGAGTCACCCAACGAAGTCGCGTCAGTGGAGTCGCCAGGTGCACAGTACCAATCTCAATAGTTTTGATATCTGATGCACCTTCAGAATCAGTTAATCGTTGTCGTTCAATCCTGGGGAAAATATTACACTTCGTCCCCGACAACGGTGCCAGAAATGTTAGCGTCATAAGTCACTCTTGGATTGCGACAGGAGCAGATCCCAACGCCCATCTGTTTATGTCACGAATAAATTTAATGGGGTGATCAAATGGGTAGAGACCCAAGAAGATATCGCTCTAACTCAGGAAACTAGGCCTGGTATGTAAAAAACAAAAGAGGTCTTGATCTAACTTCTGTCAGTGAGTTGATTGTAAAATGAGCAGATGGAAGACTTGGTGAGATGAGTGAGAAAGACTGCCTTGGGCATCAGGCCTTTCAACATCTTGAGGAAGAAAAACTCAGAATACAAGATCCTCTCGGTTCAGAGTTTCGGGGAGCTGAAGGGTGACTTGACTGGATCCTCCAATTCCAAATCATTCAGCGTTGATAAAATATCAGAGATGATTAGAAACAAGACAACTATTACAGTGATCCAACATACATCATCCTATAACAACACAACTCGACTGGATCCTCCAATTCTGAGTTGTTTTAACACAATGTAAACAAAGAGATGGAAAGAGGCTGACATTCATAAGGCAAGAATTCTCAAGTGCCAATACATAACTAGAGCAACCAGTGCTTCGTTAAAACTTTACAATCGGGAGCCTAACTCAACCATCGATATATTACAAAATGGCAGAAATGCCTACATATACTCAAAACAACTACAACAACAACGAAAATGAGACACTGCATTAAAAACATTACGTCTACATGTCTTCTGGCAGTCTGTGCATGCAGACTCTGAACGATCGTGCACTTATGATAGATGCAATCAGACTCTTGACTTTCCTGCAAATGAATCGACATGCTTTTAATCCTTTGCCGGACTTTCTATTTATGGCGGAGACGATGTCTAACCACCTCCAACAACTTCAATAACTGCTTTCTTGGGATTGGGAACAACCCTGGTAAACTCTTTCCTTTGGGACGTGGAGGTCTTCTCATGGTGCCACCTAGATCAGCTGACCCATCTAATGGATAAGGCATGGAGGATTTGGCATGCTTGGCATGGAAAGGGGAAAGGGAGTGATCATGGAAACAACAGGGGCGAGACACGTGGCAAGAAGAAGGAGCGAAGGTGATGGGATATAATGGTAACGGGGGACACATTATTTATGAAGGGCTGACGTGGAAAGGAGCGGGACAGATGTCGAAGGACGAGGAGGGGCCAAAGGAAATGGGCCATGTCACGCGGTCAAGTGGAGAACAGATGGCAGGGGAGAAAACGGTACAAAAGGCGACATGATAGGAAGGGGGCCCGAATACCACACCATTCCGGACCCCCCCTTTATTAAAGGAAGAATGACAAAGGGGGTCCGGAATCGCTTGAGCACCTTTGATCTAGGCACCTCAATCTTGACCGTTTGAGAGATGTGTGCCCAATTCCGTACCCCCCCTTTATTAAAGGAAGAATGACAAAGGGGGTCCGGAATCGCTTGAGCACCTTTGATCTAGGNTCCGGAATGAAACCTCAGTCGTAGATCTAGGCGGGCAGATCTTGGTCGCCCAAAACTACTTGCTCGTTAAAATGACGTGCCCACCCTCTGAACTTTGGGAAAAATGGGTTTTCCGAATCTCTTTCTTTTCCCAAGGGGACACTTCTTTTAGGAAAGTACCCCATACATGATTATGTGCTAACAACCCATCTATATCTTTGTCTTTGACGTTATTTTTCTATAGGCCAAACAATTCAGTTGCTGAAAAAATTCTAGACATAGATTGAGTCGGCTATGCAGATTTCAAATATATAATGTTTTTAAAAATTATTATTGTTTACTATTTTTAATCTATTTTTGTCTTCACATGTATCAAAATCCTAGAATACATACCTCTCTTATTTTTGTTATAACATTTTCCTGGCTTAACCATTTCTTAAATGAGTTATATGCGGAACAACAGGAGACCGATACCTACGATCTAAAAAAAAAAAAAGACGTTTTCATCATTTTAAGACCCTTTTATCATGCACGAACAAAAAACATTGTAATTTCAGGCATATGTTAACTTTGATAATTAAAAAAAATAAATTAAATTAATATTAAGAATTTCCAAAAAATACACAACACAAGAAAAATGGGTTCTCTACAAGTATACAAGTTTTTGGAACGAAATTCCATCGTTAAGACAATCAACATCAGCACGAACGGAAACATATACCTTATATTTTTTTGGAAAAATAAGATACCACTTTTAGAAAAAATCAAATTTGACCCAGTTATTCACAATGTCTATGAATAAAAGTTGTATATTCAGAAAACTAATTCAATTTCCTATGTTTCATCTTCTTACACCATATTCAAATTCATTGTAAAAGTACCTTGAATAATCCCTCCAAGTTAACATATTGTTGTTTTTCCAGGTTTGCATTGCCACTAATGCGTCATGAGAGACCATCATTAGCTTGCACTCAC
>ML810621.1:50970-69009 GCA_009831015.1 Picea engelmannii | reverse complement strand
CTTGTGTTTCCGAAGAAGTTTATTGGCGACAACTTCATTTTCTGATCTGAGAAGAAAGAGGGCATAACTCTCTTGGCACGTGGGGGGTATTGGGCGTTTTCTTCTTATGTGGGACGCGTCCTTCATCTCCAGTGGTGTGTGGTCCATTGGTTGCTGCATTTTGTCTCATTTCCAAGTCGTGGGGACCTTGGCTGGGCGCACCTCCTTGCTGTTCACATTTCTGAAGTTGCATCCTCAAGTGGCTGGCCGTTTTCTTCATTTCCAGAGGCCGTGAGTCTCTTCTGGAGCTGCGTGGAAGGAACAAGGGAGATTGCTGCGGGTTGCTGTCCATTGGCTGTCTATATCTTGTGTGGAGGGTGGCGTTTTGCTGAGTTTGGAGCTGCTGGATCATCCCCATCAGAGATCGCTGCAATAATCACTTGGGTCGACCCTCTTACCATTGCGTGGGGGCAGATTTGAGGCGTTTCCTTATTGCTGGCTGAAACTGGAGGGTTTGAGCTTCATCTATCCATCTTTGCTTTCATTTGTGAGATGTATTTCATACCATTTCTGACTGTAGTTGGCTCAGCCATAATAATTAATAAAATCAGCAAAGAGTTCCATTAATATGCTCATGTAAATGTAAATGATTGGTCATTAATTTTATGGGTTTTGTTCTATATGAAAATACGATCATTGGTACTTCATTGGGGAGCTATAAGGATCTAGTAAACCACTAAACAACAAACAAAACCAAGAAACATATCACTGTTCGATCAAATTTTCACCTACAACCATAAACTTAGAAGCATGCAAACTGTTTGACGAAAGTCCAACATCAAATTCAAGGGGTTTTCTCCAATATTTCCAACCTAGAATATTTCATTCTCTCACTGACTGGTGGTACTCATTTGTTGGACATTAGCACAGTATTTATTCATTCATTCATCTGTCAAGCAAATACGTATGCATCTATGTCCATCGGATCTTGGGTTGATTAGTTGATTCGATGTTAGCATGCATGATCTATTTTTTGGGGTATTTGCTATGTAAAATTTCATGGTACTGAACTGATCAATGTCTGTGGCTGTTTAAATTGCTACTCTCTTATAGGTGCTCTGTAATGTCCCTTTCCTAGTGATCATTCTAAGAGGACTTAATAGCCTATTTAATTCCCATAGGCTATAGTCGGTGCAAGGGAATTAATTAATTTGATTATTTAATGTCATTTGGGCGAAAAAACATATTAATGGTGACATTAAATAATTAAATTAAAAGATGAGAAAAGTGACTTTGGGAGAAATGATAAAGAGATATTTTATAAAGTACTTTATAATTAATTATTGGAGCGGAAAAGGTAAAAATGGTATAAAGGTGAGGTTGGAGCTCATTCTCTCATTATTGATGATTATTATTCTCAAATTGGATTTTGGAGAGCTCTCGTAGCTTTTTGGATCTGGGGACTGAAACCCTTGAGCGATTGAGTTCGGTTGTGAAACTAATACACCTTAGCTGATCAAGAAGGAGAGATCAGATAGATCTTTCACTGGATTCATTGTTGAAGGAAGAAGATCCTTTCTTTTGCTAAATCGTGCGGATTGACAAAGTTTTTGGATGCTTTCTAGAGGGCGCAGGGCTTCTTTACTTCATTGTCTCTTGCATCAAGGCCAAATCCGCTGTATAATGGGACGATCTGATCCCTCTTGCTGAGATTAACTGTTGTAGAATGAAATCCCCCCACCCTTTGCTAAATTTTGGGAGTTTTGGTGAAGCCAAGGTTGCTTTAAAGCTTTTAGGAGGGTGAAATTGTTTTTGGAGGGGCGCAAGGCATAGATTTCCCATCATTTCTTATTCTCGTTGCCATACACTGTTGATAAGGAGACAATCTGATCTACTTCTCAAAGATTGTTGTTGAAGAGGGGGAGAACACATCATTTGGTGAAATCATAGCCTGCTTTTTGAGGGGCGCATTGGATATATGAGGGCGTCATTGCTCTGTGGAACAATCTAACCTCCTCGCCATCAACCATTGCTGCCATATTTTCTGTGTGGAGATTATTGGGACTGCTGGGCGACATTTCAGAAGTGGATTTCTTGCTTATACTCGGCACTAGCTTTTCCCTTGGCCCGTGACCATCTTCAAGCAATTTGTGGCAGCCAAGGAGGGCCGTTTCAGATTTAAAGGGAGTTTCATATATACATCATTGCCTCAGGTCATATTATAAAAATATTTCAGATTTCATTTGCATCTATGAGACGGCTGTTACATCTGATATAAAATTGTCACCATTTGCATAATTTGTAAAGGCTGTTTTTTGTGTGTCAAGTACAATAAAATCCATTCTATGTGCAAGATCCTTTGTGGGTCCATTGTGAAATTGCATTGATGAAGAGATCTGAAACAAAACATTCATAAAACCAAGAAAAAAATCAGCCAACACAAAGAAGGGATCTTATAGTGGTATAAGAGTTGGTATTCCTGCCAGCCTGTGAGTTGTATGCTTTTTAATGTTTCTGGAGGACATGGAATATATCACATAGGCAGAGAGGGGCTGATAACATATTTCACTTAGAGTCAGGACTCAGAAGAAGAGGAAAACATGGGGGACAAGAATGAACCACCGGAGAGTAGCACTCTAAGTATTTTGAATGACCTTGCAAGGAGGCAACAACAGTTGGTTCGGCTTCTTACCCAACTTATAACAAGTAACCAAGGGAACCAAAACAATGCTGGCAATAATGGTTCAGGGGGGACTAATGGCAACAATGGTAACAATGGAAACCATGCTGAAGGGAGCAACACTTATACCCCTCCACAAAATAACACTCGGACAACTAGTAGGGTGACTCTTAGACCTCTCTTACCTCAATTCTTGGAAGGACAACAAGCTGGAAATCAGGGACAGCAAAGGAAAGGTGAAGGATTTAATGATTATGCGAGGGAGTATCTGGCTCTTGGTGATGAGTTTTGTGCAGCTATGTCTTTGCAGGATTTTTGTACCATTAAGTACAGGAATAGACCAAGGGATTACAACAGGGGCCCACAAAATTGGGAGCTTCAGAGAAAGGTTGGGAATTTTTTTATCCCTTACTTTGATGGCTCAAAGAAATGCATTGCCAGAGCTTGGGTTAAGAAGTTGGACACATATTTCCAACTCAATCCTATGTTGGAGATAGAAGCCATCAAATATGCTACATTCCATTTGGATGGAGAGGCCCATGAGTGGTGGTACCATGGACTAGTCACGTTGGGGCATGCTAGTATTGCCTCGTACTTGGATTTCACACAGAGGCTTATTGATCGATTTGATAATAAGGACCTAGAGTTGCATTTCAGGGAGTTGGCACAACTCAAGTAGATTGGGACAGTGGATGCTTACATTGTAGAGTTTCAAAGGATAACGGCCATGGTGATGGATGTGTTGGAGCACAGGTTGATTGTTCTTTTCATTGAAGGACTATCCGAGCCCCTGCGTGGTTGGATTAAGGCCTTCAAACCAACGTCACTACATGATGCCATCATTAGAGCATGTGACATGGAGAACTCAATCCCAAAGAATAAATTTCCTTCTAAATCCTTCCTTCCTCAGAAAAAAAAAGACAAGAAACCCTTCAGAAGGAGTGGCTCTGGAGATATAAGTTGGATGACGAGGCTCGTAAAGAATTGAGAAGGAAGAAACTCTATTTCAGCTGTAAGGAGCCTTGGGAACCTGGTCACAGGTGCATGGGTAAGGCTAAGGTGCATTACATAGAGGTGCTTTAAGATAGTGATGGGAAAGAGGCAGTAGGACAGGCTCAGGGCGACGAGCACAAAAATACGGATGATGAGCAATCACATGAGGAGGTTAAGGGTGGGATTATTGCCACTCTATCAGGTGTTCCCAGATTTCACACTTTCAAGATCTGTGGAGTATTACAGGGACAATGTGTCACAGTTTTAATTGACGGTGGGGCAACCCACAACTTCATTGACTCAGTTTTGATGGCTAGGAGAGGCATTCCTGCAGAAGGCTTTTGTAATGTCCCATTTTTCCTAGGCAGTCGGAATACCGTGGTGGTTTACACAGTTTTTCGTAAACCATTAGACGGATGAGCTAGGGAAATGATACTGGTAAAGTCACTTTCGAATTATAAAGTGAAAACTTAGGAAAAGTGAGTTTATTAATATTAAACCCCTCTTTGAGGGTATTTCTCTCCAATTATTAATTAAATGAATATTTTAATGGAGAAAAAGAAAAGTGAATGAATAAAAGGACGATTGAGGGTGGAAAAAGGATTATTGACTATTCATTTAAAAAAATGAGTTTTGGAGAAGAGCTAGAGAACTAGCAAGGGTTTCAGTTGGAAACCCATTTCGGCACCTCGGATTCGGTAGTGAAACTATCTGCCCTAGCCGTGAGATTGGAGAAGTCATTCCGGCTTCTCATTTGCAGATATTGGTAGTGTGATTCAGAGATCTTCATTGAAGAAAGAATTGCGTTTGCAGACTTGGTAAGGAGTGGCATTTGCCCTTTTGCACGAGTTGATAGTTTGTGGCGTTCCTTGAGCTAGGCGCATCCATCTTTGTCTTGCTGCATGTGGACCATTGGGGTGGAGTCGAGCCTCTTCTTAGGCGTGGAATCCCCCTGGCTGAGCGTGTCCTTCAGCTGGTTATCTTTGCTAATCATCATCTATGAGCTGCGTGTTCATTTGGAGCTGGTCGTGTATCTCATCCCTTGGCTGTGTATTCTCCTTGTGCTGCGTGTGAGAGAAAGGGAGACGTGGCTGAAGGTTAATCTCTATTGGCTGGCCGTGCTTGCATTGGAGAGAGGCATTGCTGGAGTTTGGGGCTGCCATATCATTCCAGTCAAACAGCAAGACAACAATCATCAGAATCGCCCTCCTTCAGCAAACTCGTGTGGGCAGCTTGGGCATTTTATTATGGCTGTGTGTGTAAGATGAAGATTCCAGCTACCTACAGCAGGCTTCCTCATCCATTTTGAGAGGTATTCACACCTCAATTTGTTGTTATTGGTTCAGCAGTTTATTTTAATAAATAACAGCCAGAATTTAGTCATATTGCTCATTCAAATGTGATGATTCTTCATGGTTATTTTATGGGTTTTGCGTAATAACATAATACCACCTTATGCACTTCACTTGGGAGGTAAAAGGGATTGAAAAACCCCCAAATTAGCAAACAAAACACAGAAACACACTGCTGTCTATTTAATTTTCACTTTCAGCAGTCAAATACCAATGCATGCCAAGTGTTTGACGAAAGTCCAACACCAAAACTAGAAGGGTTTTTCCAACTTTGGCAACTCAGAATATTTCAGCTTTGAGGGTTTAGTGTAGTGGTAGCTGATGGGTACAATATGATATGCACACAGAAGGTTCTGCGGTTGGATGTAACATTGGGCAACTATACTGTGGCAAATGACTTTTATGTAGTTGAATTGACAGACACTAATGTCGTCTTGAGTGTTCAATGGCTTTATTGCTTGGGAAAACATTCTCAGAACTATCAAACATTGGAGACGGAATTCAGGACAACAGATGGTAAGAAGGTGGTTCTGAGGGGTATGGCCAATGGTACTCCTAAGATTGTTTTAGCCAAGCGTATGGAAAGCATATTCAGGCACAGAGATGTAGCTTGCATAGCAGATGTTTGATTACGTCTAAGAAGTCTTTAGATAGTAGCCAACTTTATCATGTAGACGTTTAGTGATTGTTGGGTGAACATGACCGGGTTTTTGGAGAGATTCCTCTAGGGAGACTTCCTGACAGAGGCTTCAAGCACACCATCGAGTTAGAAGAAGGGGTCAAACCAATGATAGCTACTCCTTACAGGCACTAGAAGAAGTTCAAGGATGAAATAGAGAAGGCAATTAAGGAGTTGTTAGACATGGGGCATATGAGGCCCAACTCCAGTCCATTCGCTTCTTCAGTGGTCTTGGTCAAGAAGAAGGATGGGACGGTGAGGATGTGCATTGACTATAGAGCACTCAACAAGAAGACAATCAAGAATCACGACCCCATACCAAGGACCGATAAGTTGATAGATGAGCTTCATGGTGCAATATACTTCTCTAAGATTGACTTGCGTTCGGGGTACCATCAGATCAAAGTAAGAGAGGAGGATGCGCATAAGACGATTTTTAGGTGTCACTATGGGCATTATGAGTTTTTGGTCATGCCATTTGGGTTGACTAATGCCCCTACTCTCTAGTCATGTATGAATTAGGCATCTATTGTACAATTGACTAAATTTGTTTTGGTTTTCTTTGATGACATCTTGATCTATAGTAGGACATGAGAGGATCACTTGAAGCACATAGATGAGGTGCTTGGCATACTTGAGCGACACTCATTTTACACCAAGGTATCAAAATGTGAGTTTGGTTTGACTGAAATTTTCTATTTGAAGCATAAAATTAGTGCTCAAGGGGTTAGTGTTGATGAGGAGAAGATCAAGGCAATCTAGGATTGGCCTAGACCAAGGAATTTGTCACATTTGAGGGGATTTGTGGGATTATGCAGCTACTATAGGAGGTTTGTGAAAGGGTTTTCGCAACTTGCAACTCCATCAACCAATTTGATGAAGAAGGAGGCTTTCTCTTGGAGCTCTGCAGTGCAACAAGCTTTTGATAAGGTTAAGGAGGTAATGTGTTCATGTCCTATTTTGGATAATCCGGATTTCTGACTTCCTTTTGTTCTAGAATGTGATGCTTTAGGAGAGGGTATTGGGGTAGTCCTGATGCAGAATAAACACCCTATAACATTGTGAGAAGGAAGCTCAAGGAAACAGAGAGGGGATTCTCTATTTATGACAAGGAGATGTTGGCCATCATGCATACACTTGCTAAATTTAGGCAATACTTGGTATGTGGGAAGTTTGTGGTAAAAAAGGATCATAACAACCTCAAGTTCTTCCTCAATCAGAAGGATTTGAATGATAGGCAATAGAAATGGGTAAGTAAACTTCAAGCCTATGATTTTGATATTGAGTATGTGAAAGGAAAGAAAATGTGGTGGTTGATGCACTCTCTGGGAAGCCTTATTTCTACTCTATTTCTGATATGTTTGCTGATTGGAGGGATGTTATAATAGCTGAGGGATGTTATAATAGCTGAGTATGCTAAGGATCCAGTTGCTACTGACATTATAGATGGAAAGTTGCAAGATGACAGGTATAAGGTGGTTGATGAACTTATTTTCTACAAAGATAGAGTGTATCTTGTACCAAGATCTAAGGTGAAGGAGAGAATTTTGACAACATGTCATGACACACCCCTTGTTGGTCATCCAGGGTTCTACAAGACATACAAGCAGGTGAGGGAACATTTTTCATGGAAAGGGATAAAAAATGATGTACTGAAACATGTTAGAGAATGTTTTGTGTGTTAGCAAAACAAAACGGAGCATGTTTTTCCAGCTGGTTTGTTGCATCCCTTGCCCATTCCAAATCAGAAATGTGAGAGCATCTCCATGGATTTCATCACAGGGTTGCCTAAGGTGCAAGATAAGGATTGTATCTATGTGGTGGTTGATAGGCTCACTAAAAATGCTCATTTCCATGCCATTTCTTTTGAATACAAAGCTCCACAAGTTGCTGATCTGTTTTTTAGGAAGACTTTTAGACTTCATGGGCTTCCAAAGAATATTGTAAGTGACAAGGACAACATGTTTCTCAACTTGTTTTGGAAAGAGCTCTTTTGGTTGACAAACACAGAAGTTACAGGGCAACAAACAACATGGATTAAGTGGCTGCACCTAGGAGAGTTTTGCTACAATACTATATATCACATATCCATGGGTATGACTCCCTTCAAGGCACTTTATGGTTCTAATGCTACCTCATTCATGGATTTGATTCTTTTAGATGGTAGAGTTCTCGGAGCAAGGGATGTAGTGCAACAGAGTATGGACATTTTGAATGCCCTTAAGGATAACTCGCAGTTGCTTGAAGACAAGCAATCTCGGGAAGGGAGGACTATAATGTCCCTTTCCCAGTGATCATTCCAAGAGAACTTAATAGCCTATTTAATTCTCGTAGGATTTAGTTAGTGCAAGGGAATTAATTAATTTGATTATTTAATGTCACTTGGGAAAAAAAACATATTAATGGTGACATTGAATAATTACATTAAAAGACGGAAAAAGTGACTTTGGGAGAAATAATAAAGAGATATTTTATAAAGTTACTTTATAATTGATTATTGGAGTGGAAAAGGTAAAAAGGGTATAAAGGTGAGGTTGGAGCTCATGCTCTCATTATTGATGATTATTATTCTCAAATTGGATTTTGGAGAGCCCTTGTAGCTTTTTGGCTCAGGGGACTGAAATCCTTGAGCGATTGGGTTCGGTGGTGAAACTAATCCACCCTAGTTGATCAAGAAGGAGAGATGACATTGATCGTTCACTGGATTCATTGTTGAAGGAAGAAGATCCATCTTTTTGCTAAATCGTGTGGATTGACAGAGTTTTTGGATGCTTTCTGGATGGTGCAGGGCTTCTTTACTTCATTGTCTCTTGCATCAAGGCCAAATCTGCTGTATAATGGGGTGATCTGTTCCCTCATGCTGAGATTAACTGTTGTAGAATGAAATCCCCCCACCCTTTGCTAAATCTTGGGAGTTTTGGTGAAGCCAAGGTTGCTTTTTGGAGAGCGAATTGCTTGTGGAGGGCGCAAGGCATAGATTTCCCATCATTTCTTATTCTCGCTGCCATACACTGTTGATAAGGAGACAATCTGATCTACTTCTCAGAGATTGTTGTTGAAGATGGGGAGAATGCATCATTTGGTGAAATGGTAGCCTGCTTTTTGATGGGCGCATTGGATATATGATGGCGTCATTGCTCTCGGAAACAATCTAACCTCCTCGCCATCAACCATTGCTGCCATATTTGCTGTGTGGAGATTATTGGGACTGCTGGGCGACATTTCAGAAGTGGATTTCTTTCTTATACTCAACGCTAGCTTTTCCCTTGGGCTGTGACCATCTTCAAGCAATTCGTGGCAGCCAAGGAGGGCCGTTTCAGAGTTAAAGGGAGTCTCATATATACATCATTTCCTCAGGTCAGATTATAAAAATATTTCAGATTGTGTAATATTCCACTATAGAATCTGTGCCAAAATCTGATTTAGTTGGTTGGGGAATTTCGTCAAACACTTGGCATACGAGAACCCAACTCCCTTGAAATCACTTCAATACTTAATGTCCCAATTAAATCAAGTTTAAGGGTTGAAGATTATGTCAAACACATCATATGCAACACGTAATCCCTTCCAAATGCATGGCTGTTCTGAATTTATGCTTGCTGTTATGTTTATTTGCAGCTGGCTAATTGAAGTGTTTTGTCAAACACTTTGCATGCTAATGTTGTAGCTTTTGTTTTCAATGTGTTTCAGAATTGTTAAGTGTGCAAAATATCATGAAATCGCAAGGAAATACATGATAGACATATGAAAAGAAATACCCAAAAGAGATTGCAACAATAATAGCAAAATACCTTCAATCCTTGACTTATTTATATCATATAAGAGTTCAATGGCAAGGCAATTTCTAGATTTGTATACAATGATATGGCGGCTGTTTTCTATGGCTGAAATGGCTCTAATAAATTAGAAATCAACAACAATAAACTTCCACAAGTAACCTCAATGATGGCTACCCAAAGGATGAATCTCCCACATGAAATAGTGCCTCCAATGAAGAGAAATGTGCCCTGGCTGTAGCAAATTCGCCCTGCTGAATATCAACTCAATCCAAGTGAGAAATAACCTCAAATCCACGCCAAAACACGCCCAAGATGTATACAACCTGGTCCCCACAAGTAGAAACTGATACAACCCCAAATTATGAAGTTCTCCACTACTAGATGCGCCCCTCCAAGCAATATTTCGCCCCTGCAAATAAAATATTTGTGCCACAAGAGAATGCAATGGTAACTCCAATTCCTATAGAATATTTGGCTAGAGTGAGATCTCCCCACTGAAACCAAACTCTCTAGCTATCTCTCACCACTGAAACTAGATCTAGGGTTTTACTCCAAACCCTAAGTCTCCAAAGCTCCTTGAGCTCTCCACATTCTCAACTCAAAAACATAACATGCATAATGAGAGGAAATGAGCCCCTATCTCTTCTTTATACCCCTCTCACCTTTTTCCTCCTTAAGTGACTTTTAATTCATCTTTTAATATTTTCTCTAAGATCACTTTATTAATTTATTTTCCTTTTTAACCTTGGAAAGTGATTAATTTCCCTTTATATCTTCTCCTGCCACTGAAAGTCACTTTTCATCATCCCATCTTGTAAATATTTTCGCCCCGGTTCCAACGAGCTATTACACTAAGGTATTTCTCCAAGAAACAAGCTCCAAATAGTACCTTTAGTGTAATTAATTAAAATATGCCCAATAATAACCCCGTTTTACGAAAATCGTCGGAATGCAACCGAACCAAAGGAAAGCTGTGCGGAAATGATCCCGATGATGAATAATGGTAGATAAAATAGTTGAGCCCATTACTTACAATAATCAAAGTGACGTATAAGGTTATTTTCTCTATTAATCATAGAGTCACTTTATAACCTTATTTTAATTAACTAATGTCACTTTAGGATTTAGCTTTAATAAGCTAGTGACATGAATTAATCTTCATAATCTCCCCTTTCCCACTGATTATAGCCTACAAGGAGAGTGTATAAGCTAATCCGTCATCCTCTGTGTAGTCATTTGGAAAGGGACATTACAGTCCTCCCTTCCCAAAATTGCTTGTCCTCATGGAATTGTTGACCAAGGCTCTGCCTGATGTGGATCTCACTCCATGTAACATCCTTTACGAGCTTGCCTCCTCCCATGAACTTGTGCCCCAAGTCTTTGACTGGAGGTTTCGCTTCCCCTGTTATAACCTCTACAGGTATGCTCCCCACCAAAATTGGGCACACACTATCTGTGACTGAATGTTTCCCCATATGAACTGTACTCTGTGCCCACTGGCTCTGCCTGGATATCCCCTCATAAGTCTGTCGCCTTTTCAATGGCAGCGACTCTCTAACTGTTGTGCTATGTATTCCACCATGTCCCAACATCTTCTCCGTCTGCTGTGCTGAAGCAACCTTAGGAGCATTTGTGGTCATGCCCCTTAGAACTACCCTTTTTCGTCTTGCAATCCTGAACTCCATATTCATTTTTTGATAGTCTTGCGAGATCGTCCCTAATGTATTGAGCCACTGAACTCCCATGACGATACCCTTGTTCTCTAAATCCATTGCAAAAAAATCATCCGTCACTGTGTGGTTTCCCATGGACAACTCTAAGTGCTGAACCATCTGTGTGCATGCCAAATTGTGCCTACCTGTCACCAACACTCTGAAAGCTCCAATATCAATCGCAGGTAAACCTAGCCTCCAAACTAATCCCGAGTCAATGAAGTTGTAGGTGGCCCCACAATCAATCAAGATCACGACTCATTGTCCCTGTACTCCTCCCCTAATCCTGAATGTATGAAAGCTAGTAACACGAGGTAGGGGGGTGATAGTCATGCCCTTAGCCTCTCCTTGAGGCCTCTTCTCATCATTGCTACACCTTGTGCCCTGAGCCTGTCCTGCTCTTCTGACTTCATAACTGTCGGAGTGTACCCGACCATCCTCCAAACACCTGTAACACGGTTTCCAAGACTGTCTACAACTGAAACAAAGACCCCTCTGTCTCAACTCCCTTCGAGTCTCTTTGTCTATTATCCGGTCTCTCCCTGACCTCTCTGTCTGTAAGGATCTCCTTTCTGTGCTCTATCGATGTGCGAGACGTTTATATGTCTCATGCACTGTGTGCGACGTATCATCCATGATACACTCCCTCCTCCAAGGTCTGTCTGAGCTCTTGTCTGTGCTTTGCTGATGTGTGGGAAATATATGTGATCTGCTTTGTGGGTGATATATCATCTGTGCCACGTGCTCTCCTCCAAGATATATCTGAGCTCCTGTCTGGTCCTCCAAAAGTGGTAGTCTCTAGTCTCCTTTCCTTATACCTTGAGTCATAATCCCGCTGTTCTCCACCGCGTTTCCTGGGTCTGAGTCCGCACTTAATGCGACAATAATCTCCTAATGATACAACACTGTGGAAACTATCACTCAAAGCCTCATACTCCATCGTATACAACTCAAAGATACTCTCTGATTTTGACTAACCCGGTTGTGGTGTATCCAAGAAGGTTGGCATAGATGGCCTAAGTGACAACCTGCTATAAGAATGCTTTTGTGCTTGTGCTGCCTTGTGTCTGCTGTCGCCCACCGCCTGGTACCCATCTCCTCTATGTGTGGCACTCGCTCCATCATCTCTCGTGCCTCCAACAATCACTACAAATATCTCCTGCAACTGATGGTCAACCCTACTCATTGCTCTGTCTGTTAAATTTAGAGTTTCTATTAAGTTCTTTTCAATTTATTAGACAATAATAGCATAAGCAGGATCATTGAGAGAAACACAATCACAAGGTACACAACATTTTATCCTTGGAAACCCTCATGGGGGAGAAAACCCAACAAAAACTTCCTTAATATAGAGTGCCAATACAATGCCAAGATAAAAGACCAAACACTAGAGAATATCCAAGACTGAGCAATACGCCTCTCTCTTCTCCTTCTTCTAAGTGCAGATTCCTTCAAACTTGCGCACTAGATGAGTGACTTGAGTGAGTGAGTGAATGAGGCACTAACCTCTCTTATTTATACTAGCTGAGGAGTGCTAGGGTTGTCTTTTCATCAAGCAGGGCCGACTTCTCCAACTAGTGGCTAAAATCACTTTAATTAGCCCTAGGGGCCTACTTCTCAATTAGCATCATTTGACTAGGGTTTGACCAATCCACAAAAGGGGATTTGGTCATACATAAGTCCCGACATGATCAATCCACAAAAGGGAATTGATCTATATGATAATATCTCAATTATAATTAGAATATTCTTCGCAGTTACAATATTTCAACACCCCCCCTTAACAAGAAGGGTATCCTACACTACAACATCATCAGGAGAGAGAGAGAGGGCAACAATATCATCAACATCTCAAACATTGACTGGCATATCTATAAATCATTGAAAGTTTTTCTTCATCATCAATAACATCATCTTTCAGAGCATGGAGCTGTAGTAGCATCATCATCATCTGCATCAACATCAATTAGCATAACGCTAAGGCAACAACATCAACACCATCATTAATAGCATGAGGTTAGTATAACATCATCAACAACAACACAAGGCTGACACATCATCATCAACAACAACACGAGGCTGAAACAACAACATCATCAACAACATGAGGTTGGAACAACAACATCATCAACTGCACGAGGTTGGAACAACAACATCATCAACACGAGGCTGAGATAACATCATCATCATCATATAGCAACAAAATGAGGCAGGTGTAACAACAACATTTTGTGGTACTCTGACAGTCCCTACGTGTCTTCCCAGGAATCATAAGATTTCGTAGGATATAAAATCCTAACGGAGGTACCACGTGGTACTCTAATAGACCGTCCTTACCGGACCTTCGGGATCTACCCATGAATCAAAAGATTCCCTAGGATATAAATTCCTAACGGAGCTACCACTATTGACCACAGCTAGCATATACATGCACAGGTACTCTGACAGACCGTCCTTACCGGACCTTCGGGATCTGTCCATTGATGATCAGTCCCCTAGGATATAAAATCCTAACTGAGCTACCCGTTGTTGGTCAGGATACCATAGTATCATAAGCATCACTCCCCCTTTCGAGGGAGGTCCTTTCGGACTATACCAAGCTTGTCTCGAAAGTATTCAAACTTTACACGAGATAGAGGCTTGGACAACACATCTGCAACTTGCTCATCTGTGCCAACATATTGGAGCTTTATAGCTCCTCTCTGCACCATATCACGAATGTAGTGATACCGGATTTCTATGTGCTTCAACTTGTCATGGAACACAGGGTTCTCCGTCATCTTTATGCAACTCTGGTTATCGCATAGAATCACGATTGCTTCCATCTTGAGATCAAATAGATCTGTCAACAACTTCCGAAGTCATATGGCTTCACAACTGGCGGAACATGCTCGAATGTATTCCGCTTCTACCGTGCTGAGAGCAATACTGGATTGCTTCCTGCTTTGCCATGAAGTCATGGCTGACCCCAGACTAAAACAACATCCTGAAGTGCTCTTTCTATTAGAAACACTTCCAGCCCAATCTGAATCAGTATAACCAACTAGTTTGAAATCATGATCTCCATTATAACAAAGACCAAAGTCCAATGTACCCTTAAGGTATCTCATCACATGTTTGCAGCAACAAGGTGAAAACGTCTGGGCTCTACCAGATACCGACTCAAGGTGTTCACAGCAAAACATATGTCTGGCCTAGTATTCGTCAAATACATCAACGATCCAATGATCTGTCTGTACAATGTAGCTTCAACCAATTCTGATGAAGTATCAACCAGGAGCTTCAACTTTGTTTCCATGGGTGTGTTCATGGCTTTACATTCCAACATATCAAACCTCTTTAGTATTTCAATTGCATACTTCCCTTGGTTAAGGAAGATCTTCTCTGGGCTCTGCCAAACTTCAAGACCTAAGAAATAGTGCATCAGGCCTAGGTCTTTCATCTCAAATTCTGCAGCGAGCTTCTTCTTACAATCAATGATGAGCTTTTCTTCTCCAGTTAAGAATAAGTCATCCACATACAACAACAATATAACTGGCTCATCATTCTTAACCTTGAAGTAAAGGTTAGAATCAACTTTACTTTTGGTAAAGCGCAAGCTCGTCGGGAAACTGTCAATTCTGCCATACCAAGCTCTAGGAGCTTGCTTCAACCCGTACAGAGCCTTCTTCAACCTGCAGACATGAGTCTTTCTATCTTCAATTTCAAACCCTTGAGGTTGTTCTATATACACATCTTTTTCAATAACACCATTTAAGAAGGTTGTTTTAACATCCATTTGGTGTAACTTCCACTTTATCCTGGCTGCAAGAGCTATGATGGTTCTGATAGAAGTGTATCTGGCTACAAAAGCAAACGTATCTTCATAATCAATGCCTTCCTTTTGAGAAAATCCACGAGCTACAAACCTTGCTTTATGTTTTTCAATACTTCCATTTGCAACATGTTTTATCTTGTATAACCATTTGGAAGATACCACATCTTTGTTCTTCGGCCTGGGAACTATTTCCCATACATCATTCTTTATAATGTATTGGTATTCTTCTATCATGGAATTTGCCTATTCTTTCTTCTGAATGGCTTCTTCAAAGCAAGTAGGCTCCTTTTCTATGAGATCACACATCAAAGCCATGTAATTTGAGAATGTCTTAGGTTTCTTGATTTGTCTCATGGTTCCTTTTGGGGCACCATACTTCTCTCCATCTTGAATAAGTTCTGTTGCCCAAGCTGGCTTTCTCTTGTGAGAGATCGTCATTTGGGGAGGTTCTTGAGATTTTGTCATATCGTGATCTTTTGGAATCTCATCATCCGAGGTATTTGTAACTTCCCTCACTGGTTCTGCAACTCTGGGAGCTACAAGCTCTTCTTCATATACTTCTTCAAGATGGCATCTCCTTGATTTCTTGAGTGCTGCATCTTCATCAAAGGTTACATCTCTGTTGATCTCAATATGATGGTAACGTGGTATGTAAATTCTGAAGGCCTTAGAGACCTCACAGTATCCAACAAATATTCTCTTCTTTCCTGAAGGGTCCAACTTAGTTCTCCTTTCTTTCGGAATGTGTACAAACACTGGACAACCAAATATCTTGAGATGGCTTACTTCTGGCTTCTTTCCGGAGAACATTTCTTCAGGGGTTTTGAATCCAAGTGCATTATGGGATAATCTGTTTTGGACATACACTGTTGTTCTTGCTACTTCAACCCATAAGTGCATTGGAAGATCTTGATTATGGATCATAGTCTTCACTGCTTCCATTATAGTTCTATTCTTTCTTTCTGCTACACCATTTTGCTAAGGATTATAGGGAGTGGTGATCTCCCTCTTAATCTCGACATCTCTGCAAAATCTTACAAATTCTTTTGAGGTGTATTCTCCTCCATTATCTGACCTGAGTATCATGATTTTTCTTTCAGAGAGATTCTTTGTCAAGGCTTTGAATTCCTTGAATTTTCCAAACACTTCATTTTTTGATTTCAAGAAGTAAACCCAAGTCTTGCGAGAATAATCATCAATGTCACATAGTATACATACCCACTAAGAGAGGTTGATGGCATTGGGCCACATACATCTAAGTGGATGAGCTCCAAGACTCCTTCTGCTTTACTGTCTCTCTTTGGGAAAGGATTCTTTATGTTCTTTCCTTGTGCACATCCCTTGCACACACCTTCATGATCAACCTTGAATTCTGGTAGATCTATAACTACCTTGCTTACATATGGTAAGGCTTTGTAGTTGATGTGAGCTAGTTTTCTATGCCAAAGTTCACACAGACTCTCAATGGAGTGAGTCAAGGCTGCATCTGAGTGACCTTTTAAGTTATACATGCCACCTTCTTCTGTTCCAATGACAATTGCATCTTCTATGGTTTTTCCTTTAGGCCACATAAGAACTTCAACATTTATGAGTGCAACCTTGAAACCTTTCTTATCTAAAGTTGAGATAGAAAGCAAATTCTTTGTCAAACCTAGTACATAGAGTACATCCTTCATTTTCATTGGGGTCCCTGAATCAAGTTTGTAGGTGGATTCTCCCACTCCTTTGATAGGGTACTAGTAATCATCTATGAGTGTAACTTTCTGGGGAAAGTTCTTTTCTGTAAGGCTAGAGAGAATGTCTCTCTTACCTATCATGTGCTTAGAGGCACCACAGTCTATGAGCCAAGTATCCTCTCCAGGTGACACGGAGCCTGAGAGGGCAGAGAATAAAACATAGTCTTTAATCTTTTCTTTAATCATCTTTGTGGGTGGCTCATCATCTTAAACTGCATGGGCATGGTGTATTTTGTTATTTCTCTTCTTGTATTCTTCTCTTCTGGCTGGACAATTCTTAGCAATCTATCCTGTTATCGCTCAGTTTGTAGTCTAGGTCAGGTAGCTTAAAAAGTAAGGGTCAAACTGGCGTAACAGGAGCTTCCCCACCCATTGTCACCTCGATGGGGGGCTCTTTCTATTTAGGGTGGCTAGTCCCAAGGGAGACGTCCCTGGCAATCTGGGGTTTTGAAAGGAAAAGGGTTAAAGGATCAAGGTAAGTTTTCCCTTTCACAGATTACCGCCAAGAAGATAGTCAAGATGAAGGTATTCCACAAAATAGGCACCTGTTTGCGAAACAAGGCAACAATAAAACTAAAATGTGCAACAGTGGTTAGTACTTCATAAATTAATGACTATCAACATTTAATGAGCATAAATGGCAGTAATTATTGACGAAGTCAATGATTGCAAAAAAATGACTATGGCATATAATATTACTTCTCAATAATACTGGAAATGATATAGCATTCACTGTATAAAATCAATCCTTGAATTAACACAACGCATTAAATATCATTTAAATGCTCACATACAAAGGTTGCTGCGTCACTATACTTGCTAGAGGGTGACGTCAACTTTCTTCTAGGTTAGTTTGGTAGACAATGAGGTGGACGTTTTGCAAAATAGGCCAATGAAATTTATCTACACATCAATGTCTATCATTAGATGACCTAGCTGCAACTTTTTATACCAGCCAAGAGCTTAAACTAGGCATGACGTCATCATCAAATTAGGGTTAGTGAGACATTAGGGTTAGTTAGGGTTTGAAACTTAAGAAGTTTAAAAGTGTTGTTTTGACACAAGAATCTCAACGTTGGAGTTCTAGACTAGTGCCTTAGGGTATAATCGAGTCAAGGAGCAAGGGCTAGGTCTCGGGAGAATCTAAATTCAAGGACAAGAGAGTTAGTCTTGATGGTGCTGCAATGGCAGGGCCATGAAGTCAAAACCCTAAGGGGAGGAGGCTCATTCCGGTGTTTCTTAAGCAAGGCCTCATGCTCCTCCCTCTTTCCTTAAAAATCCTTGGCAAAAACGACTAGCTTCAAAACATAAA
>ML810621.1:34698-49195 GCA_009831015.1 Picea engelmannii | reverse complement strand
GAGACCCCCTTTCCCTTGGCCATGCAACCAAAGGTCACTGCCCTGGCGTGGTGACCAGATAGTGGCAATGTCATACTGCTGGATACCTATGAACATAATGGGCCGGCTCGTGATGAGACCTCCCATCCTCTTAGTTAGGTCTTTGTTTTTTATTATTTTTCTTAGGGTCCCTTTAGTTTCTTATCGAGAGGCCGTTTATTGCCTTCTCGGGGATCCCCTGGGCGAAGCATCTCTAGGTTTCATTTCTTATGGCTTTTATCTTTTACCAGCTGCTTTTACCCCCTGGGCCTTTAGCCCCTTCTTCCCACAAGACAAAGTGTAACCCTCGAAAGGTCATCCTAATGGCCGGACTAGGGGAATGGGATGGATGTGCAGGAGATAAGATGTAAAATGATAGAATGGTGGGAGCGGAACGATGGCTCTGCCAATCCCCTTTGGTGGCTAACCAAAACCCATGAATACAAGCTTACTAAGTCACCCATCAATCACCCCAACAATGGTCAAGTGGATTAGTGTAAGATCCAAGCAGTCATCAGAAATGAAAGGAACCTAATGCATATATAAGAAGGTTATAACAATCAAACATGACACATACCACGATACCTTGGACCAATTACCTCATGGAGCAAGAGTCCTCTCCGATACAAGTCCAAGCCGGTGGTGATGGAAGCTGCTGCTGCTAACAGGACAAGTCTGGCGAAGAAGAAGAAGGATGGGCCCTCCAGGGCAATACTCAGGTCAATCCTGCTCTCTGTACTTCATGTCTAGGACCTGTGGGCCTCGAGACATGATCTCCTAGTTATCCCTAGATATCATGGATAACATATCCCATCTTATCACAATGATAACATTGATAAGAGGATAAATCTTTTTCTCTTCTTTGTCCTTTCTGAAATTTCTGGAATCTCCTTGGAGGGTGAGATTCTTTATGAGAGTGGGTGAATCTCTTTGGAGAGTGAGATTCCTTATGTAGGTGGGTCTCCTTCTGGAAGTGAGACCTTTTCTTTCCTCCTTTAACATGAACAACTAGGGCTTGATCTTCATCCCTTAATAGTACTGCTTCTTGGTTAGCTACTCTTGCTTCTTCTTGAACTCATTCTTCCCAAAGACTGTCAAATTGGAGTTTTTCCTTTCTTGCACAGATAGTTTGGATGAAGGCATCCCAAGGTCTTGTGAGACCATTAAGAGCTGTCAGTATGAGTTCATCTTCATCTAGGTTGTCTCCAATTGCTTCTAGCTGTTCCTTGACTTGAGAAACCCTAGAGAAATAGTCATGAACAATTTCTCCTTTCTGCATCTTTGTACTCTTGAGTTGGGTTCTCAGATTCATTTTCCGCTTGATATTTCTTCCTTCATACATTCTGGTTAGGGCATCAAACATTTCTTTTGGAGTATTCTTTGAAGACACTTGAGGGATCAAGTGATCTTTAATGGAGTTTGCAATGATTCTTTTGGCCCTAACCATATCCTTCTTATACTTTGCTTTAGATGCATCTTCTGCGGGTTCTGGTACATTTTCCTTTATGAATTTTGCAAGGTCATTCTCTTCAAGGATGAATGCAATACCATACTTCCAGGAACAAAAGTTATTCACACCTTCTAATTTGTCAACAAGCTTGGTGCTTCCAGACATCTTGACCTGATGCTGGGAAAATGACCAAAAATTGAAAGTGCTCAGAAATTGAATCTGAACTTACCAGTAGGTGCACTGGGCTGAGGCGAGTAGGCTGGTGCAGTCTATTTTCAAAAAAATCCAAATTTTACCCCTTGAAATTGGACCTGCGCAAATATGGACTGGTACTTCTGGTACTGGTTCTGGTTTCATGGTTTTTTGGTATTAGTGAAAACTAGGGTTTCACTTTCCGGAGGCTCTGGCCACTGAAAAGGTGCGCTCAAGCTGCCAATGAGTTCGCTAGGCTAGGGCACACTTCCCTAGATGGTTTTTAGGCTGAAATTATCTTCCAACAAAAAGCCCTAATTTTCTTGTACGAAAACAATGATGTTTTTGGTTACCCAGTGAAAGGTGCTCTATTTAGTCAAGCTTTGATACCATGTTAAATTTAGAGCTACTAATAAGTTCTTTTCAAATTACTAGACAATAATAGCATAAGCAAGACTTTGATCTTCTTTCTCTATTGGTTTTCCACAAGAGCTCTAAACTCTTGGAACCGTGTGAAGACCTCACTCTTGGCCTTCAGGAAATATATCTAAGTCTTCCTCGAGTAGTCATCAATAAATGTGAGATAGTACTCACAACCACTCAAGGACCTCCGAGTCATGGGCCCACACACGTCCGTGTGTACTAAATCCAGTATCCCAGCTAACCTGGTGTCACTGCTGGGGAACGATGCCTTGGAAAACTTGCCAAGCACACCCTCTGCAAACATCCTGATGCTCTATGCTGATTTGTGGCACTCCGGTCACAACCTCTCTCAGTCCTCCAAGAGCCCTATGATGTAGGTGGGCCATCCTGCGATGCCATAACTCACATAACTGTTTGCTACTGTCGCTACTCGCTGCCAATGCATGAAGTGGCTAAAAAAAAAATCTGAACAGTTTCCCTCTCTCACTCCAATCACCTATCCTGAGGCTAGTGAAGATCCCGAGGATGAAACAGTACCTCGGTGCCTCTGAATGTCACCTCAAGACCTCTATCCTGGAGGGTGGAAACTTAAATCAAATTCTTCTTCATGCCAGGGACATAAAGAACGTCTGTGAACGATATGGGTGGCATGCCATCTCTTTGAAAGGCAACTGTGCCAACCCCTGCAACTTTGATAACTCTGTCATCTCCAAGAGAAATCTCAATCCTGACCTCGGTGTCTCTAAGATCAAAAAAGTGTTCTCGAAGCCCAGTCATATGGCTCGAAGCCCTGCTATCAATATACCGGATACTAGGTGCCATCTCAACTGAAGTGCTGCATATGAGGAAAGCACACTCTTGCTAAAACTGTGTCTGAAAGTCTATCTCCGATGCTGTAGCTGTAGTACCACCCTTCTTCTTCTTCCTGTTCGGGCACTGTCCAACATAGAGCCCAAACTTCTTACAAACAAAGCACTTCACTTTGCTCATATCTCTCTTCTGACCACTGCCTTGACCACTGTTGCTCTCTCCTCCTCCACTCCCCTGTGCTGGGGCCCCAAACTTGGGACCTTGCCGACCCCCACGGCCGACCTTCTTCTTGCCCTTTGACCAAAGAGCAAGATCCTCCTCACCCTGACCAATCTGCTGCTGCTGCTACCGCTGTCCAGAAGCCTCGGCTGCAAGCCTAATCTCCTCCTGGACGAAGTCATCCCACATCCTCTCCCATGTAGGCATGACCTCCTTGGAAACTATGCCACGTACAAATGGACCCCACGGTTTGGTGAAGCTATTCATAGCTTGCCTCACCAAAGAGTTAGGGTCAACGACCTCGCCGACGGCTCCAAGCTCGTCTCTGATCTGAGTGAAGCGACCAAGGAATGAAGTTACCGATTCATCCTTGAGCATACGAATGCCCCTGAGTCGGTCATGAAGAACCATCTTTCGGTTCTCATTGGAGCTCTCATGCAACTTGCATAGGGATGCCCACATCTCATATGCACAAGCCTTCCCCGTCAAATGGGGTATGATATGGTCACGAATTGCGTCACAAATAGTTCTCTTCGCCTTGTTGTTCTTTTTCCTGAACTCTGCCACTAAGACGGGAGCAGTGACAGGAATGGGGGGAACAACTGCCTCGACTATATCCCATAGCTCGAGGTCCTCTAAGACGAAGACCATCCTCGCCTTCCAAGGTGACCAATTGCTAGCCCCGGCTAGCCTGTCCTTAACTCGTATCTGAGATGCTGACATCTCTGCCAAACTGCAAACCCAACTGATGCTCACACTACCAAAGAAAACACTGTCTCACTCCTGTCAACACAGGTGTGAAAAGAAACAAGTGTATTCTGACCGCACTCCTAACAAAATAGGTGTGAAAAGAGGTCAACGTCAAATCAACCTCACTCCTATTGCGTAGGTGTGAAAAGAGACTGATGACAAGTGTCAAAACTGCCCAACTGTCCTCTGCAAATTCTGCCCTCTAACAACCATTGAATGAGTCAATGGCTGTCCTAAAAAATCTGCCAAGAAGATGTGTATGACAGCCAACAAAACGCTGTCCCAACTGCTCAAAATTTCAGCCACCAACGCTCTGATACCATGAAGATTTTACAGGTCCTATTAGCTTGCCAACTTGGTCTGTCTTTGACCACAGTTAGGCTCTAAGTTTCAACTTCCAGGTAAAGTATTTGCTGCTGTTTTATAACAGCCAACAGTCCAAGTGTTCTTTGCTGATTTGTTACGGTTATACTTCCGATTTTTGGGTGCTCTAGCATGTAGTTTTAGTGTCCATATGTTAGCACATACATCTCAAAATAAATATAACACACCTATAGATCTTTACAGCTGAAAATAAAGAGATCTAAGAGACTAATCAATGCATTTGTGTACACAGGTATTTTTGGTCAACATGACCCTGGATAAAACCCCCCCAGGGAAAAAAAGTTTGGAATGTATATGTATTTATGAGGAAAGCAAAAGAAGGATTACAGCTAAAACAATAAATGATCCAACCTGATACAATAGCAACTCGATTTGAGTTGATATACAAGTCCAAAACCTCCAAGAGCACCCCAGAATGGTGTGCCCAACATGTAAGCTGCCGAATCCACTGAATCTGCTCCAACTGCCAACTGTGAGCTCAGATTTGGAAACCCCTCCGCAGTAATGAAGCTCTGTTGAATGGTTGTCCTCTGCAACTGATCTCACTGCAATCTGATGGCTATAAGTCTCTCTACTGCTGATGCGCCCCAATCTGGCAATGCGCCCTCCTCAGAAGCAAAACCTCTCCAGTAAATAAACTATGGGATATGATACAAGCCTCCCTCCATGAAAGCTAGTGCCCAAGCTATATCATCCTCACAAAACTGACCTCATCCTCATCCTCCAAGAGCTCCTCTCTCAATGAGCAAAAGACTAAATGAAGAATGCACCTTCCTTCACCCTTTGTGCTCCTCTTTGACATCCAAAAGGAAACCTAGATAATGAACGGTGGAGATCATCTCATCTCCCATCTAATCGATGGTTGAGATCTCCCCATAAATATCTAAATCACAAACCCACTTTGGGTTAAGTTTCCTAAGTCAACTTTATGTCTCTAATTCACCCCTTTGTGAATTAATAGTCACTTTTAGGCCAAAAATGACTAAATTCCACTTTAGACAAAGTCAAAATGAAATTAGACAAAAGTACAAGGTACAAAGTGTAATGTCCTTCCCTCATGTGCTAAGGAGGTCATAAGCACATGGGGAACACCTCCCAAGGTACAAAACTCAACAAGAAACACAATCACAAGGTACACAACATTTTATCCTGGGAAACCCTCATGGGGGAGAAAACCCAACAAAAACTTCCATAATATAGATTGCCATACAATACCAAGATAAAAGACCAAACACTAGAGAATATCGAAGACTGAGCAATGTGCCTCTTTCTTCTCATTCTTCTAACTGCAACTTCCTTCAAACTTGCGCACTAGATGAGTGACTTGAGTGAGTGAGTGAATGAGGTGCTGGCCTCTTTTATTTATACTAGCTGAGGAGCGCTAGGGTTGTGTCTTTTCATCAAGTAGGGCCAACTTCTCAATTAACATCATTTGACTAGGGTTTGACCAATCCACAAAAGGGGATTTGGTCATACATAAGTCTCGACATGATCAATCCACAAAAGGGGATTGATCTATATGATAATATCTCAATTATAATTAGAATATTCTTCACAGTTACAATATTTCAACATTGTCACCCCTATCAACCACTGTACCTCCTGATAACATCGTGTAATTGTGGATACTTCCTACCATTGTAGATCCTGCAACCCCTAACACTGTCTTGTGTCCCGGCTGTATCACTGTATCACTCAATCCATGAGCGTCAACTAGCTCTTGACCCTGAATGGAGGTATCCTCATCACTAGTGTCGTCTAATCTTGGATCCCACATAGATGTGTCCTCATCTGAACTATCCTTGGCTCTGGAATCCGCATGTGTATGCTCAAATGTCTCAGAGCTCTCTAATAATGGTGGCTCCTGTGACACATGAACACCCTCAATTGTCTCTGGGTCACGTCCCTCCATATTCATCTCTGATCCTGAGTGCCTCTCCAACTCACAAGACTCCTCCAACCAATCATCCATGTCGCTAACATCTCCCTGTGATATGTCTAATGCAAAGGACTGGTGGCTCCTGTGACACATGAACACCCTGAATTGTCTCTGGGTCACGTCCCTCCATATTCATCTCTGATCTTGAGTGCCTCTCCAACTCACGAGACTCCTCCAACCAATCATCCATGTTGCTAACATCTCCCTGTGATATGGCTGATGCAAAGGATTGACTCCCCACTGAGATGGATGCAGTGGATACCTGACTCGACTCCTCAAGGAGCTGCTATACTCTCGACTCTGGTCTCTGAAGGGCCATCTATGTGCTGTTCAAGAGTCCCTGTGTGCTTACCAACTCATGAGTAAGTTTGTCCACGTCATTCTCTTTCTCCTCTAATGCCCCATGGTACATCTCACCAATCTCCAGAAGGTAATCTCTGTCCATAAGGAGAGGCTGGTAGTTGGTCTTCATCACCGTCACTCTCTTTCTAAGTGTCTGAAAGTACTCAATGGAGAACTCTCCACCCAAACTATCTTGTGCCATCGTGGCTCTCCAACAATATCCTGCCACCAATGTGTGTGCATCATCAAGATGCCTCATGGCCGCCACGATCATATCCTCTCTGACCTTCAACTATCTTTCCAAGTGCTGTGACTCCTGCAAATCAACACCTCTATCATGCTGAGGATCTACCTCATAACTTCTGCTGCCAAGGTCAACTGTGGAATCCTCATCAACGCATTCTCCAAGAACTGTTCTGCTACTCTACTCAACATCCATTGTGCTACTTTGATCTTCACTCCTAGGCATATCCTGCGATGTGAGATTATGCTCCGCAAGTGAGTCGTCCTGTACCAATGCTCCAACCCACTTAGGTGTATCAACACCCAAATCATCTTGAACCTCATCACAAGGTGTAGATACTACCTCCTCCTCACGATCTGATGTGCTATCCTCTAGACCATCACATGTGCTAATGTCATTAGGTGGTATGGTCGAATAAGGCTCAAGCCTGTTTGCACAATGCCCCATCAAATACATAGAAAGTCTATGGCCAGATGAAGAAACACCCTTCTCGCCTCCTCCCAAGGAAGCTCGTATATTTGCCACCAACTTCTTTGGAATATCATCAGTCTCGTCCAACATAAGAGTCATAATTGATCGCATTGAGTTTATCACATTCCTTGGATGAGCTTCACGGACAACAGAGAAGAAAATGTGAAACATGTCAAGGATCAAATCATGACATCCAATATCCCACATCACCACACATGACTCAAACTTTTCCATTGTCTCCAAAAGGATTACCCTCCTTCCAAACAAGGGACTATGTATATCACCCAAACCTCGGAAACTAGCAATAATAAGCTAAAAGACAACCCTCATCACATCATCCTCATAAGGAACATCTGGTGCTGAGATCCTGATGATCTCACTTGTGCATGTGGCCACCATAAGTGACACACCTCCATTCCGGTGTCTCAATAATGTTGGCATAACTAAAGCTTCCCTTAATGGTTGTGTTGACCGCCTATTCAACTAGGGGTCAACTCCATGTACCATGAAGATATGCATCAACAGATGCAAACAAGTCGAAGACTTTTTGGTTCTACAGGGCAATTTTTGTAAGCGGGATTTCCGCACCCTTGCGTGGGTTTATAATGTAATAGGTCTGCATGGATCATAGTTAGGTCAGTTACCTTAGGATTTCTTCATTAGGAGAGTTCCTTTCACCGAGTGTTTTTTATCCTCAGGAGGTTAATTTGGCCTAACCAACCTTATTAATTTCCCTTGAGTTTTTCACTCCCACTAGCAATAAATCCTCCAAAGTGGTGAAAGGCGTTTTAATGAAGTCATCCTCTGGTAGCTAGTGTTTATGAATGATGTAAATGACCATGCAAGACACCACAAAAAGTTTCGTGATTTTTAGTCGAGTCTAGATAGGTTTTTTTTAATTAATTAAAATTTCCTAAGGTTGGGATTTTAATTAATTAATTAATTAATTAATTCTGATGAACTAATGTAAAAGCTAGGTTCTTGAGCTTTTTGATAGGGGTATTTGTACTCAAAAGAAATGGAATGAGACCCCCTACACCCTTGGACCAAGTTTTAACGCAGTTGGACAAGTTTTGTTAGGGTTTTGGTCCACTTAGGAGTCTTAGTCAGATAAAAGCAATTTTAATTGCTAAACCCAAGACATGGGAAAATGTCAATTTTGTAATAAATGATCAAATGAAGTAAAGTAAAGGTGACAATTGATGAGAGAGACCCCACCTAACCTTTCCCAACCTATTTCTAACCTTTATTTACCCATTTACCCACTTATTAATTATTTCTACCTTGGGATTTGCGCCCCCATTGGGAAATGCGTCCCCACTCCTTGAGAGAGTTAGTAACTTTCTAAAATGAGTCATGGGCCCCTCCTTGATGAGGTGTGCCCTTCCTATGCTTACACGTCACCTTGGGAGTGTGTCATGCACATTCCCCCACACCCACACTTGCCATTTCTTTCAAACCTCACACTTTCCTTGAGGAGATGCGCCTTTCCTTTTGGAAAGTGGAAACATCTTGTAAAAAGGATGGAAGGTTGCTTTCAAGGCAAGCGTGGGCCTCTCCTTTAGCCAATGCGCCTTCATTTGATGGCCACCTCACCCCCCACTCTCCTTACTTGCCATTCCTCACTCAACCTAAAAGCTCACGCCACCTCTCATTGAGTTGTCTCTTCACTTGGATTTTTGACAAGTGTTGAAGATCCAAGAGGGGTCTCTTTGGCTTCCCAAGCTATTTAAGAGACCTCTCACTCCCTCATTCATTACCATTGTTTACAATATTTTTATGCTACCAAATTCTCCACCTCCCTCTCTCTCTCTATCATTGTCTTCTTGCTTTGGTCCACTGGTTCTTGAAGAGCTTGGAGCAACTTTGTTGCTACATCCTCTTCCATTAGATAATAAAGAAATTGCTTTGGAGGAAACTGTGGCGTTCAAGATTTTGTCTGGATGTGCCACCTATTTGTGAGGTGATATTGCTCCTTTCTTTAAATTTTATTGTGATCATTGAGTAGTATTGCTAAAGTAAAACTTTGTTTGCTTGGCTAGGTTAAGTAAAACTTTGTTTGCTGGCCTATATGCATTGTATTCATCTATAATACTAACTTTGTTGTATTATTCATGCATGTAGTCCATTATTTACTTTTACTTCACATTTGATTTGGAGTTTTGTAGGTCATCTCAAAGGAGGTTGTTGGGATAAGTTCGAGCAAGAATTTGCCCTCATCATCCACTAAAACTTCATAAGCTCTTTCGTTTATCTTTCTCTTTATATCATATTCAGTTCTTGGAATCTAACTTGCTTAGATAGGTCAATAAATTCATATATATTTCTGGTTTTTACATGCGGGAAACTTCTGTTGAAAAACAAAAAAATTCCTTAACATTGTGAGTGTGTTGCAACACAAATCAGCAAGCAATAGCTTGCTGATTTTTGCAGGTTCTCGCCAGGTTAAGGGTACATGCTGTCCATTTTCAAGCACAACACACCTCCAAGTACCTCCTTTCAAAAGTGGTAACATTTCTCTTCTTTCTCCTTCAATATAAACACTGTAAGCAAGCCCAAAGGAGTGTACCCAAGTGGCTTGCATTCTTCTTTCTAGTCTTTACTTTGCAAGCTTTAGTTAGATTTCCTTTCTGTCTTTACTTCATAGCTTAGCTAGTTTAATCGTTGATATCTACATGCATGCTTAAAGTTAAAATTATCTAGAGTAGATCCAACACAACTTATGCTAGCTTAGAGCCCGTAGAGGCTTAGATTAAATCTCTACTTTCCGTTGCATGCAAGTCTTTATTTTCTTAAATCTTTATCTTACACACATTCATGCAAACACTGGTTATATAAGCTCTTAAGCAATCGCTTTTCAATTTCGCAAGTACTTTCAAGTTCTTACTTTTCACATGCAATAATTTCAATCTAAGAACTTAACTCTCCATTTCGGTTTTGGGTCCCCAAGGCCCCTTTCCGGGATTCAAAATTCATAGTAATACTTTGGCACTCTTTGAGCAAGCTACAAGCACTCAAACACATTTCAATACTTAGCTCATTGGTTTAAAATTTATTAGATTTAATAGGGCACCTTTACCAACCATCTTCGCCATTTAAAACGAGGTCGGAGGAAGACAATGAAAGGTGCTAGGCCGAGGACGGTCTCGTGGCACGCGGCGTCCTTTCCGGGAGTACTTTGATCTTAGGACTGACCTGTGGAGCTAGGGTGGGTCTCGTTGCCTAACTTCTTGAGCACCCAACAGTCACTTGGTAATTGGGGGAGGAAAGTATTGGGTTGACACTTAGATAGGATTAAAACAAATCTCACTTAACCACCTAACTTAATCCTTGGTCTACAACTGTTCGACAATTTACTTTTACATTTGCAAGCATCACATCTTTCAATTACTTTTATATGCAAGTCATTTTATGCGTTGTGGATAAAATATCTAAGTGGTTATATCTCTTATCTGGAACACTCTTACTTTTCAAGCACTTTCTATTTATTTTTGTTCCTGTAATTCGTGGTGTGATCCTTCAAGAAGTTGCGCATCCACCTGGAGGCACTCTCTTGATTGGGTCTTGAGTGATTTTTGTCTTGTGTGCCATTGATAAGCAGTCCAATAGAATAAGATCTATTGTGAGCATGCTTGGCTTGATGTGTTGATGGTTATCTTGTCTTGAGTATCTTTATTTCCCGCACATGCATGCAACTGGTTAGTCATTATCTGTATATCTTGTATTTATTGTATCTGGTTTAGCCTTGTTGTATCTTAGATATTCTTTATTGTATCTATGTATTTATCTTGTACTTAAATCGTATTGTAATATTTGTGACTTTGTAATCTTTTGTAACGAATCTCCCTTTAACTTAGTTGAGCCCTTGCCCAATCTTAGGCACTAGTCTTAGTTGACCTAAGAAAAGGTTTTGACTGTCATCCTATATTGTTGCATCGTGCATTGCTGCTTCACATCATAGGCTAGATTCCCCCCTGACCATTTAACTAATTAAAACCAACTCCTAGAACTTAAATGTAAATCTCATCTAGTAACTAGGGTCTACCCCCCTTGGCTTCCCTAGGAGTTAGCCTAGACGAAAGATGTTCAAGTCAAAGTGACAGCGTGGACTTTGAACCTAGGCATTGTGCCTCTGAGGACACACTAAGTGAGCAGGACTTAGCTCACGTTTGCAAGTGTGTATAAGGACGACAACAGGTTGTATTGCATCCAACATAACCTGTGAAGGAGATTGATCCAGCTCAGATAAAATCTCTGCTACTGACTTGAGAATTGTAAGGAGAGTATTCTTGAAGTGAGGGAGTGACTGTAGCTTCATTCCTACCTCAAACACCTATTGTTCCAACTGATTTGTCATCTTTCCTTTACCTGTTGTATGCTTCATTAAATCCTCACAAGCTGGGAGGATTCACGCTTTGATACCACTATAATATTCCACTATAGAATCTGTGTTAAAATCTGATTTAGTTGGTTGGGGAATTTCGTCAAACATTTGGCATATAAGCTTCCAACTCCCTTGAAAGTTGAAATCACTTCAATACTTGATGTCCCAATTAACTCAAGTTTAAGGGTTGAAGATTATGTCAAACACATCATATGCAACACCTACTCCCTTCCAAATGAGTGGCTGTTCTGAATTTATGCTTGCTGTTATGTTTATTTGCAGCTGGCTGGTTGAGGTGTTTTATCAAACAGTTTGCATGCTAATGCTGTAGCTTTTGTTTTCAATGTGTTTCAAAACTATTAAGTGTGCAAAATATCATGAAATAGCAAGGAAATACATGATAGACATATGAAAAGAAATACCCAAAAGAGATTGCAACAATAATAGCAAAATTCCTCCAATCCTTGACTTATTTATATAATATAAGAGTTCAATGCCAAGGCAATTTCCAGATTTGCATACAATGATATGGCGATTGTTTTCTATGGCTGAAATGGCTCCAATACAATAGAAATCAACAGCAATAAACTTCCACAAGTAACCTCAATGATGGCTACCCAAAGGATGAATCTCCCACATGAAATAGTAGCTCCAATGAAGAGAAATGTGCCCTGGCTGTAGCAAATTCGCCCTGCTGAATATCAACTCGATCTAAGGGAGAAATAACGTCAAATCCACGCCAAAAATCGCCCAAGATGTATACAACCAGGTCCCCACAAGTAGAAACTGATACAACCCCAAATTATGAAGTTCTCCACTACTAGATGTGCCCCTCCAAGCAATATTTCGCCCTTGCAAATAAAAGATTTGTGCCACAAGAGAATGCAATGGTCACTCCAATACCTGTAGAAGAACACCTGTAGAATATTTGGCTAGAGTGATATCTCCCCATTGAAACCAAAACCTCTAGCTAGAGTGGATCTCTCACCACTGAAACTAGATCTAGGGTTTTACTTCAAACCCTAAGCCTCCAAAGCTCCTTGAGCTCTCCACAATCTCAACTCAAAAACATAACATGCATAATGTGAGGAAATGAGCCCCTATCTCTTCTTTATACCCCTCTCACCTTTTTCCTCCTTAAGTGACTTTTTATTCATCTTTTAATATTTTCTCTAAGATCACTTTATTAATTTATTTACCTTTTTAACCTCATAAAATGATTAATTTGCCTTTATGACTTCTCCTACCACTAAAAGTCACTTTTCATCATCCCATCCTGTAGATATTTTCGCCCCCGTTCCAATGAACTATTACACTAAGGTATTTCTCCAAGAAACAAGCTCCAAATAGTACCTTTAGTGTAATTAATTAAAATATGCCCAATAATAACCCCGTTTTACGGAAATCGTCAGAATGCAACGGAACCAAAGGCAAGTTGTGCGGAAATGATCCCGATGATGAATACTGGTAGATAAAATAGTTGGGCCCTGTTGACCACCTATTCAACTAGGGGGTCAACTCCATGTACCATGGAGATATGCATCATCAGATGCTACCAAGTCAGAGACTATTTGGTTCTACAGGGCAATTTTTGCCTCTAGCACACATTTTTGTAAATGGAATTCCCGCTCCCCTGCGTGGGATAATAATATAATAGGTCTGCATGGATCATAGTTAGGTCAGTTACCTTAGTATTTCTTCATTAGGAGAGTTCCTTTCACTGAGTGTTTTTTATCCTCAGGTTATTAATTTGGCCTAACCAGCCTTATTAATTTCCCTTGGGTTTTTCACTCCCACTATTAATAAATCCTCCAAAGTGGTGAAAGGCGTCCTCATGGATTCATCCTTTGGTGGCTAGTGTGTAGGAATGATCTAAATGACCATGTAAGACAACTCAAAAAGTTTCGCGGAATTCCGTCGAGTCTAGATAGGTTTTTTTTAATTAATTAAAATTTCCTAAGGGTCGAAATTTAATTAATTAATTAATTTTTGATAAATAATATAAAAACTAGGTCCTTGGGATTTTGATAGGGGTATTTGTGCTCAAAAGAAATGGAATGATACCCCCTACACCCTTGGACCAAGTTTTAGCTCAGTCGGACAACCTTTGCTAGGTGTTTGTCCACAAGAAGTCTTAGTCAGAAAAAAAAACAATTTTAATTGCTAAACCATGACATAGGAAAAATGTCAATTTTGTAATAATTGAGTAAATGGAGTAAAGTAAAGGTGAATAATGATGAGAGAGACATATCCTAACCTAGCCACCCCTTTCCCAACCTTTATTCACCCCCTCACTCACACATCTACTCAAAAACTCACGCCCCCATTGGGATTTGCGTCCCCTCTCTTGGAAAAAGTGGAAACTCGCTTTAAAGTGAGTCGTGGGCCCCTCCTAGCCTTCCCACATCACCTTGGAATGTGTCCCACTCACTCCACCACACTCCACCTTTCTAATCCAGTCTAAACCTAAAAGCTTGTGCCCTCCTTCCTTGGATCTCATCTTTGGCTTGGGTTTCAACACTTGGCAAAGATCCAAGAGGGGTCACTTTGCCTCTTGTTGGAGCCGCCCCTGTTTTTTCACCTCACACAAATTTGAAAAAATCTGGTACTTGTGATCTAGAGTTGTTTTTTCTTTTCCTTTCCTTCCAAAAAATCATAAAACTCTGAGAGAACTTTCGTTGCCAGAATAGTAATGCTTTATCATTTACAAAGGACCCGTTTTTCGCGAAGTATGTCTTTCCTTAGGGTTTTTAAAGTTTCATAATCTCGCAAGTTGGACACTTTATATCTCGAATTCACAAGTCCCGAGTCTCGAGAATGCGAACTCAGTCTTAATCTTCGTCCAAAGCAAAAATAGTATAAGACCTTTAA
>ML810620.1:195686-208941 GCA_009831015.1 Picea engelmannii | reverse complement strand
GAAGAGACATGACCTTTAATTTGGAAGGTGTCTCCTCATTATTATTCATTAACTATTATAATGTATTTATATTTATTATTATATATTATGTTCATAACATTACCTTCCCCTAAAAAATGATTTGTCCTCAAATCATACTTATGTAAGACTTATCTCTTTCTCTATCTTGTAATATTGTCTCCTTATTCTTTATTCATGAATTAGTGATCGTTGAGGACTTGAAACGATAGGATATTCTAATCCCTAAGTAGAACTATCGAATTGTAAGGGAGTCTGTCCACCTTAAATCGATCTTCTGCACAACTAGGCTTTTATGGGGTTCTTGTAGACAACTTGATGTATTTTGACTCCCATGATAACTTCTACCTTGAGCATCGTTTTTAATGAAAGTAATAATTTTTGACATATTTTTCATTTGTTGTTGTGGATACATTGATTGGTTGAGGTATCGATTTTTGTGATTATGATGTCTATAAGGCATCCTTGTAACCTGATATTTACTTCATGTACTTGTAGCTTCTTCTTGATTAACACTTGGAATTGAGTCTTCTTCATAACCTTGGCTTGTTTCTACTTCAACATGTGAATACAACTTTACATCCACTAAATCCTTTTGATATGTAAGGTTGACTAGGTCAGTATTAATTCCTTTATCCACCATCAGATTTTTTCTGCTTGAAGATTTTTTTAATTCCATAGGTTCAACCATTGTCTCTTTATCAACCAATGATTCCTTATTGATAAGTTGTTCTAACTTTTACTCTATTGTTTTTTTATCACTCTTTATCTTCTTAATCTTGGTGAGTAAACTTTGATTATGGATTTTTAGGTGACAAATTTCTGCATCTTTGTCTATGACGATTTTGTCACACTCCTTTTGGATCTCAAATATTGACTGTTGTTTATCCTAAAGTAGTATTTTGGAGATATGATCAAGATCTTTTGATGTAGATATTGAATCTGGCTTCACTAAGATGTCATGTAATTTTATTTTTTTCTTCTTGTAGGAAAACATTAAAAACTTTTTCTCAAGCTTTAATATTAAGATACCCAGTGTCTCTAACCACATCAAGTCGAGGATTATATCAACCCATTTTTAATATATAGTTGTAACCTCGAAATTCAATATGAGTTTATAATCTTCGAGTGCCAACGGTAATTCCTTGATGTCATATTTATTTCCAAGAAAGTATTTTGTTTCAAATACACTTGTCCTTGGAAATATTAGTTGATTTGCCAAATCCATACATATGTGATTTTTCTTCTTATGGGAAAATATGGACGCTAACTTCTTTTTCTTGAATTTTTCCTCTAAATGTCAATAATCTGATGCATCTAGCTTGATGAATTTTTCCAAAAAATATTCCTTCCTTAAATTCCATTTGTTTTGAATTGGCCTTATATTTATTAATAACCCTAAATAATGATAATAAGACTTAAGCTCATTGATTTAATATTTTTTTTTTATTTTTTTATTGTTACATATAATTATAATTTATAAAAAATTAATATATATATATATATATATATATATATATATATATATATATAATTGTATGACCATATATGTAATATATATATTAAATATATAATATATTACGTAAGGGTCATGACGAATCTGTATTAGAATGGGAAAGGGACAAGGTGGGACCAAGTGTCGGGTGTGGGGGACGAGATGGTTTGTGGAGTGGGTTGCGGAGGGGAGTGGGGGATGAGGGAGTGGATGACAGGTCATGGGGGGAATGCGGGGGTAGGCCATTGGGTGGTACAGGATGGTGGGACATGTCTGCAGGAAAGACGGTTGGGTTGGGAAGAGTCAAGGGGTGTGGAAATTTGTGGGGAGGGAAGAGTGCGGAAGAAAAAGTAACAGTGTGAGGGACTGAATCGGGGGGTTTGTGGGGGTTTCGAAGGAGTGATAAGGGGTATGAATATCCTGCATGGAGGGTGTGGTGAAATTTTATGAAATGGACAAGGGCCAGATTATGGTCAAGGATCAAAATATTTAGAGAAACTTTGTTTGTGGCCAAAAAAACTGGATCGAAACGAATATTTGATACCACTGTGGTGAACCAAACTGGTTTACCAGGTGAATACCTAATGTAGGTAAGACAAAAGGTTATAATCCACAAGGATAATAACTTAAAAGAACGTATATGAATGAGATGATGAGTACACTAAGAATGAGGGCCTTATATACCCATGCAGGGGTACCCTTCCATGAAGAGACGTGACCTTTCATTTGGAAGGTGTCTCTTCATTATTATTCATTAACTATTATAATGTATTTATATTTATTACTATATATTATGTTCATAACAGAGGGAGAGATAAGGAGGAAGGTTGAGAGAAATACGAAGAGAGAGAGAGAGTGGGGTAGAGAGAGAGAGAGAGGGAGAGAGAGAGAGTGGGTGGATGATGGGGGAGAGAGAGAGGGGGGAAGAGGGAGACAAGGAGAGAGTGGGAGAGGGGGGAGAGAGGGAGAGGGAGAGAGGGGTAAGAGAGGGAGAGGGAGAGAGGAGGAGAAATAAAGTGAGAGAGAGAGGAAGAGAGACACGAGAAACAGGGAGGGAGGGAGAGAGGGACATGTAGAGGGATAGAGAGAGAGAGACAAGGATAATTTTAAGGATGGAAATTTATATTAAAATGTAGAAACATGGGATAATATTATTAGTCCTTAATATTAAAAATGTAAAATGTTTGGCTATATTTTTGTAAAAATATTCAAATTTCTAAGGATTTTATATAGTTTCTATAAATTTTTGATGATTTTTAAGTTAAAATAATTTTATTCTATGGAATTTGGGAGAATCGTTTTTAGAAAAAATGGAAATTGGCGAATATTTTTTTGGGAAAAACCATGGAAAATTATCCCATTGGCGAAATTTAGCCTCTAAAATCATCTATGGAGAGAGAGAAACAAAGAGAGATAAATGTTGTGTTAGTAAGAAAACATGTGCATTCCTAATAACTTTAGGAACATGCATGCATTCTAGAAATGTGCTCACATTCCTAAAGCATATTTGCGCTCTTTTCATTTCACTTTTTTTTAGTGGGAGTGAAAAATCTAGCAGGCTCTTTTCATTTCAAATTTTTTCGGTGGGAGTGACAACTCTAGCTTACCTATTTGCTAAGTTTGTTACCTCATATTTAGATTTGGGATGACAAACATATTGATTTGGTTTGAAAATACACCAAAACCTCCATTTTTATGAATACCTCTCAATATCTATATTTTTGAAGTTATTTTTCTATAGACTACACAAATCTTCCATAAAATTACACATGCATATAGAGTCAACTATGCAGATTCCAAACATATACATATATACATATACATATACATATATATTAACATTGTTTGTTATTTTTAATATATTTTTGTACCAAAATCCTATAATACATATCTATTTTATTATTGTTATAACTTTTTATCATCTCTAACAGTGGGTTCTCTACAATTATACAAAACAATTGAAGGAAATTTCGTCAAATACTGAACACTTCACTAACAGAAACATATACATTATATTTTGCCTGGAAAATAACATACCACTATTATAAAAACTCAAATTTTACATAGTTATTCACAAATTTTATAAATAAAAGTTATGTATGTGGGAAGCTAATTCAATTTCCTACATTTCACATTTTTACACCATTTTTAAATTCATTGTAAAAGTACCTTGAATAATCTCTCCAAGCTAAGAATGTGTTGTTTTTCCATGTTTGCATTGTCACTAATAGTTTATGAGAGACCGTCATTAGCTTGCAACCACACTATATTTATATTATTTTTTAATTTGAAATTGTTATATTTTTAGGTATGTAATTGTTATTGAATTAAAATTGTATAATATGAAAAAAAATTGTTACATGCATTATTTTTTAAAGGTTTGAAACTCTCAATAGTTAGGAGGAGACACCCAATACTCAAAAAATCTAGCCACATGCAAGAAAAAAATAAAAATTAGTGTAATTGTTTACATTAATTGTTTGTACTATTTATACAATTGTTTGTTGATTTGAAATAGTATGATATGAAATGAATGTATCTGTATTAATTGTGTGTATTATTTAATTGTAATATTTCATGTGCAATTGTTTATGGCGTTGGCTAAACGTTATTATTTTTTGGGCTTAAATTGCATTTATGAATGTATAAATGGATTCTGAAAAACCCCAAGTCATAGCTTTCTAGCAAAACAAAACTGAAAAAGTTGCCTAAAAACAACTAAAAAGTAGAACATTTAGACTACTGCATTGTTTATTGATATGAACCTTGTATGATATGAAGTTTGCATTTTTGTTTTTTAATTTGAAATTGTATATTGCATGATTGTTTGTTTTTTTAAACATTTTAGAGTTATTTTTTGGTGTGATATCATATTTGTGAGTGATTTGAGTGTGTAATTGTGGTTTACTAATTGGATTTGCTTGTGTAAATTTGGATGGAATGTGTATATGCTTGTTTATTTAAAGTATTTATAATTATTTTTTAATGATAAATTGTTTCTTTAATTAAAATATTTGCAAGTGTTTTTTTTTTCCATCTTATTGATACATTTTGTTAAAATACAAGTCGAATATTGTTCTGTACTAAAAAATCTACTGCCTCCTCGCGCTCTGCTAGCACTAGGGCTGTTGGCTGCTCCAGCATGCCCTTGAGGCCTCTGTGCCCTCCCGACCGGCCTGCTATGTGTTCCTTCAGACCATGGATGCCTACAGGGACCCCGATCCACCTCTGGAGGTTCTTGCTTTCAGAACCATGGTTGTCGTCGGCCCTAAGCACCCTCCCACTGCCTCTCAGCAGAAGTTCATAAAGAAAATGGACTCAATCCCTTCTGTGGCCCTTCCGGAAGAAGAAACCTGCAAAGCGGCCTTGAACCTGGCCGATAGAAGCCTCATAGGCCAGTTCACGAGCCTCTGGCCTTCTCCTAAATCGGTGGAAGAATGGACTCAAAGGAACTGGAAGCCATTGATCAAAGAGGGAGTCAAAAGCTATTTCGTAGGTAAGGGTTTCTTTGTGTTTGTCTTCGAAAACCTGGACGACAGAGGATTAATCTTCAGAAATGGGCCATACTTCATGGGACCCTAGGGTCTTTATCTAAACAAATGGACTCCAGATTTTGATCCCACCCAGGACGTCCCCTCTGCTGTCCCAGTTTGGGTCAGGCTCCCTCATTTACCTCTCCACTGCTGGAATCAAAAATCCCTCTAGATCATTGGTAATGCGTTGGGAAAATACATAGACCAAGCTGCAAGAAAGGATCAGTATTCTTGTGCTCGTATCTGCATAGAAGTGGATCTAGAAGAGGGGTTACCAGAAGCAATCAAACTCACTGTAGCGGGGTGGACGCATGTCCAGGAGTTGGACTACGAATAGCTACCTTTTAAATGCAGACATTTCCACGGCCACGAACACTTTGCAAAGCATTGCAAGAAGAAGGCCGAGGAATAAGTAGACAAACAAAATGGGGAACAATGGACCCTAGTTCAGAAAAATGCAAAATCAAAAAAAGGCACAGGTAAAGGAAATATGACTGGAGGTCCTAGCAGCTCCAAAACTGACCAAGAAACAGAAGCAACTCCAAATGGGACAGAAAGTGCGCAGAACAATCAAGTAAATCTAACCCAAGAGAACGTGGAATAGGAAGACACACCACCTTCAAACAAAGAGGGAGGGGAAGCAATACAGATCGAAGCCAATCAAGGAAGCCCCTCCAATCCTTCATACGCAAAAATCACAAGGAAAAAACCAGTGGAAAGCTCAGGTTCTTCAGAGGATGAAACCTATGAGCATCCTTCGAAAAAAGAAGGAAGGAAATCCCGCAAAGAAAAGAGGGAGGAGGAGGCAGAAAGGCTCAAAATACAAGGAAACCATTCTACATTAGAAATGTCTATTGGGCGAAATACCAGACCAAGGCCTTCCAAGGGAGGCCCCAATCCCCCCCTTAAGTAAATAATGAATCTCGTCTCTTGGAACTGTATAGGACTGGGGAATCCCTCTAAAATAGAAGCAGTTAAGGACCTTTTGAAAGCAGATCCCTCAGACATTATCATGCTCCAAGAGACCAAAATAGAAGGGCAAGCCCTTCTAGATATCAGTGGTTCAAAGTGGAATAAAAGATCAGGCAAAGCAGTCAGTTCAAGGGGAACCTCTGGAGGGTTGGCAACTCTTTGGACTGAAGACCTATTCCAACTGAATAAGCATCATGAAACCCAGCACTGGACCTTCACGGAACTGAAGCACAATGCAAGTAAGTTGTACATCTCTCTCTTCAATCTTTATGTACCTATTTCCTACTCTGAAAAATGAGAATGTTGGAATTCTATCTCTGCCTTTTTAGAGGATACTTCTCCCAGCAATATCATCATAGTCGGGGATCTTAATATTGTAATGAAAGAAAAAGAGAAGAGGGGGGGCTCCAACATCAGAGACCCTATGCTGGCCAAGGTGGAGGAGCTCACACAGTTTTGGGATCTTTTAGATTTCAATCCTGTCCAAGGCATTTATACTTGGTCCAATAACAGGGTGGGACTGGACCACATTTATGCTCGATTAGATCGATTCCTGGTGAAAAGCTCCATAATGATGAACAAAAAGATCATCATCACCAAAATCCTACCTAAAATTACCTCAGATCATAAGCCAGCACAGCTTCTCCTGGAAGAGGAAGAAGACCTGGGCCCTATTCCTTTTCGATTCAGCCCTCTATGGATCGAGAGAGATGGTTTTTTAGTGATAGTGAAAGAATCATGGGCCAAATCCTTCTCTGGATCCTCAAGTTATGTATGTGAGAAAAAGTTGAAAGCTACAAAATAAGCTCTAAAGGACTGGATAAAGAAACCAGCCCCTACTCCTACCGAACAAAGAAAAGAAGCAGTGCAGTCATTGCAGACCCTGCAAACAGATATGGAAAGAAAAGATATCACAGTAGAGTTGTTGGAAAAAGAAATAAAAGCACAATGATCCACATATCAATCTTTTCGAAAGGAAGAAGAATACTGGAGACTCAAATCCAGAAGTCTCTGGTTGAAGGCTGGGGATAGGAACACCTCCTTCTTCCACCGGAAATATAGAGTGAGACTGTCTAGGAATCATATAGCAAAAATCAAAACAGTGGAGGGCCAAGTCTGCAAAGGTTTCAATCAAGTCAAAGCTGCCGCAGAAACCCATTTCAGGAATTTATACAGAGAAGGTACTCAAAGCAATGATGAGGAAGTTGTTGACTTCCTCTCTAATATCCCTTCCCTCATCAGTCTAGAGGACAATGTAATCCTCTGTAGACCAACTTCTGAGGAAGAAATCATTAATGTTATCTGGTCCATGGATGCAGACAAGGCACCTGGGCCTGATGGATTCACAATCCACTTCTATAAATATTGCTGGCATATTATCAAGGATGATCTCCATAAAATGATAAGTGGGTTTGTGAAAAAATCCAAGGTAGGTGGAGGAACCAACTCCACTTACCTTGATTTAATCCCCAAAGACTCCAACCCTGATTCATTTGCAAGATTCAGGCCCATATCGCTGTGTAACGCTTCCTATAAAATTCTGGCTAAACTACTAGCAAATCAGATCAAGTCGTTGCTAAAAAGATTGATCTCCAGTCCTCAAAGTGGTTTTGTGGAAGGTAGGCACATTCTGGACAATGTAATCCAAGTTCAGGAGACAATACATTCAAGCAAACAACGGAAAGAGAAAGGTATGTTGATAAAATTAGATATGGCGAATGCTTTTGACAGAGTTAATCACTTATTCCTTTGCAATGTTATTCTCTCCTTTGGATTTTCATCTCACTTTGTTCAACTAATAAAAGCCTGCATTGACAATCCATGGATTTCCCCTCTAGTCAATGGTCGCCCAACCAATTTTTTCCAAGATCAGAGAGGCATCAGGCAGGGATGCCCTCTCTCCCCTTTCCTGTACATCTTAATGGCTGATTCCCTTAGTCGAAAGCTCACTGCTGAAATATTAGTTGGCAACATTCCGGGTCTCAAATCTTCCAATGGAGCAGAACCCCTAAACCATGCACTCTTTGCTGACGATTCCCTTCTCCTCGGGGGATCCTCCATTAGAATAGCCAAAGCATTTGACACAGTCCTTAGAAACTATTGCAGAGTTTCGGGAGCTTTAGTCAATGAGAGCAAAAGCGAAGTCTTCAGCTGGAATATAGGCCAGCATGAACTCATAGGCATCACCACTCTCCTCGGGTTCAAAGGCCAAGCAAAATGGGACAGGTTTAAGTATCTCGACCTTCCCATCATATCTGGCGTCAACAAAAGATCGCTATGGAGCAATATCATTTCTAAAATTAAATCCAAAATTGTTGCGTGGGGAGGCTACTAGTTGACTAAGGGAGGCAAAGTTATCTTAATCAAATCCTTGCTGTCTGCGCTTCCAATCTTCCAGGCAGCTTTTCTTCTCGCACCAAGAAACATGATGGAGAAGATCTCCAAACTTCTCAGAGACTTCTTATGGCAGGGAGGGAAGGGCAATGAAAATAAAATGCATTTGGTGAACTGGGAAGTGGTCAAAAAATCGATGGCAGAGGGTAGGCTGCAAATTAGAGACCCCGCACTCGTCAATTTAGCGTTGGGAGGAAAGATTTTGTGGAAGCTTCTCCACGAGCCCACGCACCCAGTTAGTGTTACTCTGCATTCAAAATGCAGGCCCAACAAATCTCTCATCAATCTCCAAAACGATAACACAACAAATTGTATGCAAGTGTGGAAATTATGTTGCAAAAACAACAATTTCTTCAAAAAATTGGTCTACAGAATACCTGGCAACGATAAACGTACTCATCTGTGGCTCGATAGCATCATGGGGAGAGAACCTCTGGTCGATAATGTGGACATAACAGATCTCAGAGACTGGATGGAGAGAGCAGGAGTTAACAGCTTATATGACCTTTCGAAATGGGATCAGCATGGAGATTGGGCAGGATGGAATTTTCATGGAGTCCCAGCTCGGTTATCTCTTCAACAATCCATGCTCATAGATCTACTGGAGGACGTCGCCCCTGTAAATAGAACCATGAAAGATAGCTGGGGTTGGGGCCAGATCGGTGTATACACCACAGTAGCAGGATATAGAGTTTTGCAGGCCTCAAGAAATAGCAGTCAAACACCGACTTTCTGGAAAAACGTCTGGGAACCTCTAGCCTTACCAAAAGTGAACTTCTTCTAGACCCTGGTACACAATAAACTTCTAACGGGAGATAATCTGGAGAAAAGGAACATAGTGAAGCCTCATAGATGCGTGTTATGCAACAATAACTCTGAAACAGCCCAACACCTATTCATGGATTGCATTTTTGCTAAAGAGGTCTGGGGACTCATTCTACAGGAATTTCAGATTTCATTCCCTCCCCAGAATTCTATTGCGGATCTCTTTGCCTCTTGGAGTCTTTTCTACCCCCAACGAATCCCTTCCAAATCACTTTGGCACAAAATCTGGACAATGCTTCCCAAATATGTATGTTGGCAGCTTTGGTTGGCATGCAATCAGTTGATTTTCAAAGAGCTGCGACACTCCCCACTGCAAGTAGTTGCAAAAGCTAAATCCTTCCTCCTAGAAGTGGCCCAACAACAGTATTTTAAAGAGGATCCTTCATTACTGCCCAAGGAAAAGAGGTGTCTAGGCCCTCTTGTGCATTATCCACGTAAGTGTCTCCTCTCCCCACAAACTGTCAAACCGAATTGGTGCATAAGAGATGATGATGACACTTTCCAGTCTTGGTGGCGGTCTCAAAATTTAACCACAATTTTCTTTGATGGGGCGTCCAAAGGAAATTCTGGTGTCGCTGGTGCTGGGGGGGTCATCTACTCCCCGGATGGGTCTTCAAAAGACTGTTTCTACTGGGGATTAGGTCAGAAATCCAACAATCAAGCTGAGATTCTAGGGCTTCTCAAAGCATGCCTTATTGCAAGAGAAAAAGGAGTCAAAGACCTTCAAGTTTTTGGAGATTTAGAGATAATAATAAAAAAATTAAACATGGAGGCACGGTTCAGCAATGCCAGCCTCAACAAAACCTTGGTCAGATTGAAGAGAGTTCTTCTAGACTTCGACTCTTGCAAGTTTTATCATATTCTTAGAAAGTCAAACAGTGAAGCTGATCAGATGGCGAACAAAGGCAGCACACTCATGAAAGGATTACTAATTGTAAACAATGAAAGTTTTGTTCAAATTCCCTGAGAATGTTGTAGATCAAAAGCAGCAGCAGTTAGAAAACTGCATTGTAATAGGGGTCGCTTTGGCAAAGACCCATTATCACTTCAGATAAATAAATTCCATACCTATTACAATTAAAATATATATATATATATATTTACAAGTGTAATTAACTTTGTCTATGAGTTCCATTCAGTGTTTTTTTTCTCTTCTCGTAGGTATAGGAATGAAAATCTAGGCAAGTAGTAATGTATGGTAATGAACTGAACAATAAAGTTATGGTACTAGTGTATGGAAAAGGATCTCAAAAGAGATATTAAGATATAGTCTTGCCAAATATCGAAATACTTATATATATTTTTTTAATACAAACAATTTTTTCTCTTCTCCAAAATAACCTTGGTGTGAGTTCAACTTTGCGATAATTTATTTATTTGTGAAACAAGTAAAATAAATTGTTTTAAAAATCATCCACCAAAATCAAAATTAAATTACATTTGTATGTTTGTCATATGAAATGTTGATATTTACATTTTCTAATATGTTTTTATGTATATACATTTTTTTAATAATATGTTTTATAATTGTATATTTTTTTGTATTTAGAGTATATAATGATGTCTATATAATTGTATTTAAAAATGAGATCATTTCTATAATAAATATTTATTAAATGAAAAGTTGATATTTTCATTTTTTAAATGTATCTTTTTTGTGTGTATAATTATTTTTTCTTTATTTCTTTTTTAATTTTATAAGGAAATTGGTAAATTAAAAACAAACAAACAAACTTACTTCTTATTTTAAAAACATCTATGAGCTGCATCATGACACCTTTCCTATCTTGTTTTTACATAGAGTACTGCATTTATGATATTACAAATATAATGTTGAAAGAAAACATTCAAAACATATATATGGTTTTGCAAAACATAAAATAGAGCTATTTAGATGATTTTTCTTTTGGAGGAGGAGAGCATTGTGCCGGAACCGATGAATCCATAGAATGCTACCCAGTTTATGTCTCTTGTTATTTTGTTTGGTCTTTCATGTTGATGGACCCAAAGTTGCAATGTCAAAGGTGCATGTGTCTCTCTTGTACTGGATGTGACAGTTAATCTTATAGAAATACATTTTTATTCTAGAAAGTTTTTCTCCATGGTTTTTAAGAATGCCCATAATCTTGTCATGTTGCTCGTGATTTTTTCTTTCCATGTTATTAATAATGGAAAAGAGGGATCTTATAGTTATATCTCTATTGGAGAAAGATTCTTCATGTTGTCTTAGAATTCTATTAACTTTTTTGAGATCATGAGTACTCATTGTAAACTATGAAGTAATCCACAATCTTAGACAATAAATAAATAGGGATACAGATGCCAAAGAAAGGTTGGAAGAAAGAAAATAAGGCAACCAAATCTCTTCAATTCTTGAGCAAAGAAAATAGGGAAGGATGTTCTCAACTGTAAAAACTCCTAAAAGAAACAAGGTAAGATGTGCCCGAATGAAAACCATGCCTCTGAGATGAAAAAAAAAAATCCCTCTTTAAGAGTAAGAAATCTACAATAAAATATTAGAAGAAAAAAATCATACAAGAACCTAGGCTGAAGGCACCAATCTAAAAATGTATATGGAGAGAAGAAACAAAAAATCCACCAAGTCTTCCACACAAGTAAAAAAGACCAATTGAAAAAAAAAAAGAGAAACAAAAATCGAACCAAAGAAGTTAGAACCAAAACATTTTCGCCCAACAACACAAACCCATGTATAAATTCCAAAGATAGTTTGAGAAATAACAATTGTTTTATTTATCCAAGACAATAACCACTAGTAAGAAAAATAACATAACTTTGTTTCTACACATAGAGTGCCTTGAGCTACCATTCGATGAAGAATGCAAAGACCAAACTCAATGGCACCTTCATTTTCCTTTAATGACCTGCCTGTTGTCTAACCACCAAACCAAACCAAGGATAATCTCACTGTGCCCAACAAAGGGAAGAGCTCGGTGGATACAATGAGACGAAGCCCGAGATGGAACAAAAGGCCAAAGTGCAAGTTTGTGAACATAATGATGAATCCAACCCAAAGATAAGTTGACCACATGCTTATCACCTGCCATGCATAAATGGGCAATCCTTGTCTTTACTATATATTTAGTTTATTCAACGAGCATGGATCAAAGTGAACGATTGACTTTACTTCATGTATGATAGATAAACAAAATATGCAATCAAATTAAGTTGGGGTGCATAAATGTTGGCTTCAAATTTGTTTCTTAATATGACCCTCATAAGATATTGGGTGTGATTAAGGAATGAATGAGCTGCTAAGTACTCCAATTTGCCTAAGTATTCCTTCAAGAAGATTAATAGCTTCATTTTCCAACCTATTTGCGACATAATTTTTTTGTATGAGGATGTGTCCATCTTCTTTGCAATATTTGAAACTATGATTAGGACTAACATTATACTAAAGTTTTTGTCTCCTTAAACCACCAAATCTTATATTCCCATGCTTAAGGCTAAATATATGCCTTGTATAATTGTATATGCCTCTGCTTAGTTGTTTTAGGAAATTTGCTTCTTGATTTTCTTCTGTCTTATAAATTTAAATTTATATAATATAATAATAAATATATTTTATAAATTATTGCAGTGCTTTGTAGTGCACTATGAGGGAAATGTTAAGGCATTATGTTATGTTAGATAACATTACATTGAAAAAAATTAAATACCTCAATTTAAAAAAGATGTCTCAATTAAAAATAATAATAATAATAATAATCAAGTCTCCTCAATTAAAAAAAAAAAGGTTTACCATGTAAAACATGACATGAAATAAAATAATAATAATAATAAAGTTTACACCTTAAAAAATTGGATTTCTCTTCGTGTTTGATAGATCTAGGTTTAAGATTAATCTACCTTAATCATCATCGTCATCACTAAAATTTGTATTTATATATATTTTATAGTGATAAGTAAAGTTACCACTATAACCGACCTCACTCAACACACAAGGTAAAATCAACCAAAGAGACTTTACATAATATAATAATTATAAATTTTTATT
>ML810620.1:182188-195393 GCA_009831015.1 Picea engelmannii | reverse complement strand
AAAATTATAATTATCTAATTTTTAATATATTATAATTATTAATTTTTTATTTTTTTCCGAGGAAAAAAAGATTAATTTTATTCATTTGTATCGGTATTCAATGCATACATAATAAAAAAATAAAAATACAAAAGCTAATATAAAAATACTCAGATTAGTGCAATAGAAGAAGTCATAAAAATTCGAACCAGACCACATCATGTCCACTAAATGTCGATACAAAGAACTATATATCTAGTGCCTCTTGATGAGAAATCCACGGATAATCCGGAAATATAAGCAAGCAAAAAAAACATAAGAAAAACTTAGGATTTGTACATAATGGCCAATGAATTTATTAATTTTTAATATGATTATATAATTTAATTTCTTTATTAAATATTATCTATAATTTTATTAAATAAATGATATGAAAAAATAGCTAGCAAATGGGGGAGGTCTATGGCTAGGGTTTTTCTGGCCGCAGATCACACGCTCTTTCTTTCCTGCGGTTCAGGTGGGCTTATTCCTGCAGTCCCACTCACTCGGATGCTTCTCCTCCCCGACGTTTCTCTCCCTTCTGGAGACTCTTCTTCCAGGTATATCCAAGAGAGGTGACTCCTCTCCTCGTCGCTTGGTTCATCTCGCACGGATCAGGCTCTAATTTTTTTGTTGTAGGCGGGTTGTGGCATCATGCGACATCTCATTCTGGGGTAGTTGTGTTTTCTCCCTAAGCCATCTGCTTTCTCAGTTTGGGGCCTGGTGCCCATATCTGTATCTAGTCTCGTTATTTCTTCAGTTTTTGACTACTTGTGGTGCATCTGGGGGGCATTGTCTGGGATTATTATCTCAGATCTGTTGTTTTCTGGAGTGGTGGATGGTTCTTCCTCTGAGGGAGCATGGATCTGGGATTGATTCATGGGCATTCCACTTTCTCCTATTCCATTTATGCGGTTCCTCTCTCGGGTTTCTTCTGTTGTTTAGGGTTTGATGTATGCTCATGATCCGACTCCTTTTGGCGGCTATTGATGTCTCCTTTCCTCCACTTGAATTGGATTGTTCCAGAGATTTGAGGTACTGTCTTGGGCATGCAGTGTTGCGGTTATAGGAACTTAGAAGTCCTGTTGGGAGGGCGTGTTGTTTCTGGTCACTTGTTGGTCGAGGTCTCCATCGATTTTGTTGCTTTTTGGTCTTGTCAATCTGAGGTTTTCATACCTCTCTGATCTAGTCCTTTCGACCTCCTGGGTCTGTTGGGAGTGCAGTTTTGGTGGTTTTATTTCTCTCGGGTTCTCTTGTGTGGGGTCTTCACCGACCCATTTTGAGGATCATTTCGAGTTAGTCTTTCTTCTTATTTTTATGGTATCCCTGCCATCATTTTTTCCCATTAAAATTTATCTACACAGGTGCTAGAAGCACCTATAAAATGTAATTTAATTCTCTACGAATGAATAAAATTACACCTTTTTTTGAGGAAACATTTTTTTTATTAAATAAATATCTGATTAATTTACAAATAATATAATTATATTTCACATATTAAATTTATTATAATAGCTAAACATGGTTTTTCTTTTAAGTTAAATGAAATTTTATATTCATGTTATTAAAAACTTAAAATCCCCAAAACTAACTCTCAAACAAATTAATATATCGTACTAATGAATAATATTTATTTAATGAAATTATAAAAAAAAATGTTTTATTAAATAAATAAATTTATTAAAATATTAATAAATTATTTGATATTTTAAGAATTATAAAATCGCTCTAAACTAAAATTTTATAAATTTTAATATATATATATATATATATTTACCTATAACTTCATTAAATAAATATCTTCATTAATTTACAAATCATATAATTTTATTTCACATATCAAATTTATATAATAATAATAATAAAATATTTTTCTTTTAAATTATATGAGTTCACAATTTATTGTTAACGTTAATAGAGATACTAAAATCTTAAAACCCGAGATATAATGATAAAATATCAAACAAATTAATATAATATTAATATATTATATTGATAAATAATATTTATTTAATGAAATTATTAAAAAAACATTATTTTTTATTAAATTAATTAATTTATTTAAATATCAATAAATTATCATAATATATTTAAATTATAAAATTATTATAAATTTAACATCATATATTTATGAATCTTACAAAATAAATTTACAATAATAATAATTTTATGATGATGATTAACTTTTTTCCTCAGTCTCAAATTCGTTACGCATTTTTTGGATTCAAAACTTGAGTTCGTATGCTCAAGATATCCATGTTTTTGTCTAACCGCCCAAAAAACATCTTTTTACATGGGTAACATAACTAAGATCTTCTTGGTTCCATTCTTAACGCTTAAGACTAAGTCACATTTTCTTTGTTCCACTCTTCTGTACATAGTCTCACTTTTGAATTTCTTGTTTCCATGTCCCCACATTTATTGTTTCTATCACTCACCGGGTCATTTTCCTTAGTATCATTTATTTTTACGATGCATACTTGCACTCCTTTCTTTCCCTCCTTACCTCCACACACCTTACCCCTGCTCCACATTCCCTTACTCCATTCCCTCTCTATTCATTCCTCCCCACTCACCCATACTTAACCACTTTTCAAAGTTTTCAGACCTACTCCCCTTATCCCTTACCCTCACCCCGCATTGCAATCCCTTACCCCCTCTCCACTGCCTTACTCCCCACTCATTCACACTTAAAATCTCATCATTATTTTAAACATCTGGAGCTCCTCCCTCACTACACTCCTCCCTCACTCTACATTCCCTCCCTTATTTCTCCTTCCTCAGTGCTCACCTCCCTCCCTCCTTCCACACTCTCGTCCCTCTCCCATTTCTCCAACACTTAACCATATTTCCTAATGTTTTACTCATGCAATCACATTATGACACATGTCAACGCATTATTTTTTGCACATGGTATCCAATGAGAATGATACACATGGAAACCTATGAAGGGATGACACATGGTAGACATATGACACCATACAACCTATAACATGTTGCAACAAATGGTGATATTACATATGGCATATTATTGACCTTTCATGTATTATTGACCTATCACATGAAGACACATGGAGAAATGTTTACTGCTCCCTCACTACACTCCTCCCTCACTCTACATTCCCTCCCTTATTTATCATTCCTCAGTGCTCACCTCCCTCCCTCCTTCCACACTCTCTTCCCTCTCCCATTTCTCCAACACTTAACCATATTTCCTAAGATTTTACTCATGCAACCACATTATGACACATGGCAACGCATTATTTGTTGCACTTGGTATCCAATGAGAATGATACACATGGAAACCTATGGAGAGATGACACATGGTAGATATATGGCACCACACAACTTGTAACATGTGGCAACAAATGGTGATATTACATATGGCATATTATTGACCTTTCGTGTATTATTGACCTATCACGCGAAGACACATGGAGAAATTTGTACTATTGACTCATCATGTTGGTTGGGCATGAGTTTGAAGTTGACAAAGACACTCATTATGTTGGATGGGCATGAGGTGGAAGTTGACAAAGACACTCATCATGTTGGATGAGCATGAGGTGGAAGTTGACGAAGACGTATGGAGAAATTTGTACTGTTGACTTATCATATTAGTTGGGCATGAGGTAGAAGTTGAATGGGAATTTAAAATATTAATTAATTTATCAATTTCTAAGGGAAGGTCGAATTCTAAAGTCTCCAAAGTCTCTTCTTTGTCTCCTCTTAACTCAAATTAGGTGGATGATACACCTTTTCTATATATACCATTAATTCTCCAAGAGTCACATACATGTGGGATTAACCTTTTATAAACAAAATTCAAATTTCTAAAGGATGGAGATGAATTAAAATCAAGGGCCCAGATTGCTCGGTGAAGATCGGTCAACTGTTATTGAGCGTTAATCTTCTGAAGGCCATATCTTGAGATCCGAGAGTCATATTTGGGAAAACGTTATCTCATTTGAAAGGTAATTCAATGAGGAATATGATGGAATAGGTTTTAAGGGATGAAATTGGCCATGTTTTTCTCATAAATTGAAAGAACAATCATCTTTATCTTTATGGTTTGATGATAGATATGCTTGGAACCCCAACTTCTTGAGGTCATATCTTGAGTTTCAGAACTCCAAATTGTTCTCAAGAGGACTCGTTGGAAATTAGAAACAATGAAGATTGCATATAAAATGTTTTCAATGGATTAAAAGGAAAATATGTTACTCGTAAAATTAAAACATAGTCCTCTTTTGTTAAAGGCGGGTAAATTGAAAGATTGAAAATGAAGTTTATTAAAAAATTTTTATTAAAAGAATAAGTGGGCCCTACTTGGAGATAAAAATTTCAATGAAAAAAATTATTAATGAGAATAAAATGAAACATTATTTAAAGGTGTTTTACTCGAAAAGGATTCATGGAAATTTCTAGAAAGGAAAACCATAACTACTTCAAGAACATTGAAAGAAAATTTTAAAAGGACAAAAGAAGGAATTATCAAGAGGTTGGAAGTCAGAAGTTTCTACAGTGATGAAGAGTCTGCAAGAAGAAAAGATCTATATTTCTCATATTAATTGGACTAGCCTGCTAAATCTTGTCTCTCTACATCTTCATCTTTTCTATTTCTTTCAGTCAAATCTTTCATGTATTGTCAGAAAAACATGAAGATTTGGGTCTGAGCAGTTCTTTATCAAAAGTCTTAAGTCATCTTGTAAAATTTTATGTGCAGAGGAACAAGATACCTCGTTGTAAAAAGGAAATTGTAGTTTAATCAGAGTTTATCAATTTTTCATTGAGATTGTTGAGGTTGTTGAGACAACTTTATTTTTCTAAGAGGGTTAAATCTATTACATGTGGGATATTATTATTGATTCCTCTACATAGAGATATTTTTGGGCATAAATTTAATCACCTCTCAAGACTTGATATTTTGAGTGTGATATGTTTAAAGTGTTCCTATCATATTCTTTATTGAGTTTTTATGATGCACTCTTCTAACGTTCTTTGATGACATGTCCATCTTTGTTTTTTCCATTCCTATTACAAAGTCATAGAAGATTCAAAGTTCAATTTATCTTACGAGAAATAAAGAATCTCATTTGAATGGAGACTCCAAAACCTTGTTGTAATATTCCATATATAAAATAGTATGCAAAACATAAATAATTAGCTAGAAATGGAAGATAAACAACGATATAACTAGAACAATACCACAATAATACCAAAATAATACCAGAATAACACGAGAAAGAGCACTTTGATTACTAAGAGAAATGTTCATTTGCCTCTTCGAGGGGTCAACCTCTAGCAGAGTAGAGCTCTATTACAATAATATCCAAGACAAAACTTCTCATACCCACGACTCCTATTTATACTAAATATGTCTATCAAAAGAACAATCTAGAGGAAGATCCTTCTAGAAGTGGAAGCTTCTATTAGGTCTTATCACATTTGAATTATTCTTCCTTATTGATAGAAATTATTAATATTGACCTTTATTACATGGAAATATATTATTCTACCTATGTGAGGGGTTAGGTCCCTAACATGTCCTCACCCTTAAGAGAAATCTTGTCCTCAAGGCTTGAGATGAGGAAATTGTTGCAGAATGGTAGTTAGTTCCCAAGTGGCATCTATTGGAGTTGTATCTTTCCACTGGACTAAAACTTCCTTGATGGTTTGTCGACACAAACGATGCTCAAGCTGGTCCAAAACTTCTTGTGGATATAGCCAAATGGATACTTCTTCATCCAACTCAGGAAGGTTGTTTTGAGTTTGGAACTTAGTTCCAATCACCTTCTTTAAGCAGGAAACATGAAAAACAGGATGGAGCTTAGAATGACTGGGAAAAGATAATTGATAGGTCACCTGTCCCACATGCTTGAAAATGATATAAGGACCATAAAATTTGGGTGCCAGTTTCTAACAATGGTCATCCTTGAGGTAATTTTTCTTGTAAGTTTGCAGTCGAAGAAAAACCTGATATCCTTCTTCAAATTGACGTTCAGAGTGACCTTGATCTTCTTATTGCTTCATGTGATTCTGGGCCATGACCAAATTCTCTTTGAGGGTACAGAGAATAGCCTCTCACACTGTAAGCATTTCGTCAAATGTCTGGACCTTCGAGACACCTGGAAAGGATGAGAGACTTGAAGGTGGATTTTGTCCATATATCGCTTCAAACGGAGTCATGCTAGTAGTTGTATGGTAATAATTGTTGTACCACCATTCAGCTAATGGTAACTATTGAACCCACTGATTTTTCCATTCTAATGCAAAGCACCTCAAATGTGTTTCCAAACACTTGTTCACAACTTCAGTTTGAGAATCATTATGGGGATGATAAGTTGTACTGAGATGCAATTGGGTTCCTTGTAGATTCAACAGTTCTTGCCAAAAATTGTTGGTGAAAGTTGGATCACGATCAGAAACAATAGAATGGGGCATGCCATGAAGATTGAAGACATAATCCATGAAACGTTGAGCTAGAGTGGAGGTTGTAAATGGGTTTTGAAGAGCACATAAATGAACATACTTGGAAAGATGATCAACTACCACCATGATGAATGATTTATTTCCCAATTTAGGTAAGACTACAATAAAATCCATAGATATATCCTGCCAAATAACAAGTGGAATTGGAAGTGGTTGTAGTGTGCTAGGATATTTGAATGTTTCTCCTTTGTTGTGTTGGCAAACATCACATTCAACCACAAAATTTTGAACATCCTATTTCATACCATCCAAGAAAAAAGAACGTTTAACCTAGTCATAGGTTTTGGTAAACCTGGAGTGTCGAGTGGTGGGTGTAGCATGAAGCTCAGAAAGTACCGTGGATTTAAGTTTTGAATGTTTACTTAAATACAAACAACCTTTGTATCGAAGGTCATTATTGAGCCAAGAATAACCTAGGAAGACTGTAGAATTGGCTTGAAATTGTTGTATCAGATGCAAACTTTTGGGATAATGTAGTCATTCCTGGAAAACAACTTGGAGCCAATCTGGTACAATGAAGGAGAGAGAAAAAAGGGACCCTTCATATTCATATTTTCTGGAAAGTGCATCACCAGCCATATTGTCTTTTCCTTTCTTGTAAATGATCTCATAATCATATCAAAAGAGCTTAGTCACTCATTTTTGTTGCTCTGGGAAGGAAAGACATTGTTCCAGAAAATACTTGAGGCTTTGATGATCTGTATTAATTTGGAAGCATTTCCCAAATAGATAATGGAGCCAAAGATCCATGACATGCAGAATAGCCAACATTTCCTTTTCATATATTGATTTTCCAAAATGTCGCTCTAATAGTTGTTTGCTGGTAAAGGCCAAAGGTCACCCCTTTTGCATAAGGACTGCACCAATTCCTTTTCTAGAAGCATCACATTCCAGGACAAAGGTCTTTGTGAAATCAGGAAGGGACAGGACTGGAGTGGTGCACATGGCCATCTTCAAGTTTTTAAAAGCTTGAGCAGTCGTTGGAGTCCAAGTGAAATAGTTTGTTTTAAGGAGAGAAATGAGAGGTGCCACGATATTTCCATAATTCTTAACAAACTTGTGATAATAACCTATTAAACCCAAAAATCCACAAAATCTTTTGAGATTCTTTGGGTGAGGCCAATATTTCATAGCTTTGATATTTTTAGGATCCACCCTGACACCATCCTTGCCAACAAGATGACCCAAGTACTAGACTTTCAAGGTGCCAAAAGAACATTTAGATTGTTTAAGTAAAAGTTGGTGCTGAGAGGGTAGATGGAGAACTCAATCCACATGAGCTATATGGGTTATCCAAGTTTTACTATAGATGAGGATATCATCAAATAAAACTAAGACAAAATGATGGAGAAAAGGATGGAAGACATGATTCATGAGGCTTTGGAAAGTGGAGGGAGCATTACACAAGCCAAAGGGCATGACCAAAAACTCATAGTGGCCCTCATAAGTTCTAAATGTAGTCTTAGTAATGTCTGCCTCTTTCATATGGATCTGGTGATAGCCAAAATGAAGATCCAGTTTAGTAAAGAACTAGGCACCACTCAATTCATCCAAGAGGTCATCAATGATAGGAATGGAAAATTTGTCTTTAATGGTGAGTTTGTTGAGGGCACGAAAGTTAGGACACATTGACCAAAAACCTTCTTTCTTAAGGACCATGACTACAAGAGAAGAGTAGGGGACCGTACTAGGGAGGATAACACCTGCGTTGAACAATTCTTGAACAATTTTCTCAATTTCATTTTTTTGGGAAAATGGATTACGATAAGGACAAATATTGGGAGGAAGGATTCCTAGGACAAGGGGAATGGAATGATCATGAACACCATGGGAAGGAGGGTTTCCCTAGGGAGTGGAAAAAAACCACTTGATGTTTAGAGAGGATGGATTGGAGGTCCTATGGCACAGAGGGTGTCTCAGTGGCTTGTATGACATTGAGTTGGGAAATAATGCCAGAATGACTGTTTTTTAGCAGCTTTTCCATGCGATGGGAACTCATGATCTCCTTGGAACTAGCGTTGATGCCTTGGAACTTATATTGTTGGCCCTCCTGGTTGAATTGCATGGTTAATTCCTTAAAATCCATGAGAATGGGACCCAAAGTCCTTAGCCATTTTGCACCCAACACAATGTCACAACCACCCATGTCGATAGAAAACATATGATATTTCATGTGGTACTCACCAATTTGTAGATGCACATTTTCACAACGCACTCCACATTTCATGGACCTGCCATTGACAATCATGATTTGAAAATTATTGACGACACGAATATAGCAATTAGTTTCTTGGGAAATGAAGTGATGAATGAAATTATGGGTTCTTCCACTATCAACAACAATGATGACCTTCCTATTCTTAATTTAACCAATTAGCTTGAGGGTTTGGGGAGAACAGAAGACAGTGAGAGAATTTAGGGAAATGACTAGTTCTACTTTGGGAGGGTCTAAGGGAGGGGTCATGTCAGTGGGTTCAAGTGACACAGATGCAAGGGGGGCCTCGACATCATCTTCTGAAACATCCTCTGAGATGGACATAAAAATACCGTGTTCCTTACACTTGTTCCCAGGAAAATATTTTTCATCACAATTATAACAAAGGCCCTTGAGTTGTCGCTCATCCATTTCATCCCTGGTCAATTTCTGGATATTTAGTGGAGTAGAAGGAGGAGTGTGAGTGATTGGTTTAGGGCAAGGAATAAAGGAGGGTTTTCAGTTTTGAGAAGAGGCAACATGTTGTTCTTCCTTATCTCTTTTAGTATCATCCACCCAACTCTGAGGTCGAGCCATGAGGACATGGGCACGAATCTTATCCTTGAGTCTACTGATAAAACATTCTCAGAAAAAAGCATCATAAATGCCCTCTGTACGAAAACTCAATCGCTCAAAATCGGTTATAAAGTCTCCCACTGTGCCATATTGTTTCAACTTTGTCAAACTACCTAAATGGTTGGTGTCATTGTCAAAGAGTTCATGAAGCTCTGCCACAAAGTGTGTCCAAGCCACATACCCTTAGCGGAATTTTTTTCTCCATTGCCACCATTGCCAATGTTCTTGATCTATATGGAGAGCACCATACCGGAGTTTGGCCAACTCATCCATAATGCGATACAAAGAGAAATAATTTTCCATTTGAGTTACCCAGCCAGTGGGATCTGAACCATCAAATTTGGTCACATCCACATGCAGAAGGCATAGGTCACGCTGAAGGTGATGGGGCTAGGAATGAGAGGAAGTTTCACCTTTGGATTGCAAAGGTGGGTCAAATGAGGGAAGATATACATGGATATGCATCTTGGCACAAATCATCGTAGTGAAGGATTCAAGTTGGGTAGAAAGGTATTGTTTGAGGTCTTGTTTGAGCTCCTCTATTTTGGCATTGATGGAGGAATGCATGTTTTTATTGACGGTGGAAATATTGGCACTGATTTGTCTCACTTCATGTCTAGTTTCTGTGAAATTAGAGTGCAAGGAATTGAAGAAAGATTCCAAGTCTTGGCTACGGGATTGGGCCATGATGAAGAGGCAACATGAAAAGGGGCGGGTGGGACCACACATAAAATGGGTTATGGGTGAAGTGTATCACATTGATCATGGAAACAATTTGAATCCAATGATGTAAATCCTAAATAAGGGTGTTGAAAAGGGGTTGGGTCCACGAGAAAAAACAATTTGCTAAAAAATGATAGGTATGACTGCAATAAGTGCGAAGAGAGACATACAACAAGATAGGTCTCAAATAATGGTGCCAACAGGATCCATACTTTTTTTTTACTCCTGTGGAGTTATACTCTAATCTGAAGAATATTGCAGTGATGAAATGCCCAAATTTTTAATAGGAAGAAATGTGTAGTAATTTCACAACCCGGATGTAGGAGACACAATCGCGCAGCAATAGATCTTATATGTTTTGTTTTTGTTTCCATCCCAAGGGTTGGGGTATTCAAGGGTTCTACAAACAAGGGTTTTCCTTGTGTTATATCTCTCTGATATATGTGAAGGGTCCAAAAGTAGTACTCGGCCCAATATCTCAAGGCACCAACGAAGGAGGATAGACCATGCCCTTAACGGTACTACCCGACTACCCAGGTACTAGAGATTATATTCTCGAGTGTTGATCTTGGTGGCACTATAGCAATGAGGTGGCTGATCAGTTTATTTATGGAGGGCTTCAAGATATCTAGGTCGATCTGTATATAGGTGTTGTTTGATGCGCTACCAATTGAAAGGGTACCAACATGGGTTACACGGGTGGCCAACAGATGTGCGCTTAAGTACCACTTGTATTTCATGTGTGTATAAATCCCTAGTCGCGGGTTTATGCGTGTAAAAACATATCTTTGTAGCTTAAAGATGTCAGAATATGTCTCTACCTTGAAAAAAAATTAACCAAGAATTTTTTGTCGAGGAAGGTGCCCTGATACCACTTGTAATATTCCATATATAAAATAGTATGCATAACATAAATAATTAGCTAGAAATGGTAGATAAACAATGATATAACGATAACAACACCACAATAATACCAAAATAATACCAGAATAACACCAGAAATATTACTTTGATTACTAAGAGCAATTTTCACTTTCTGTTCGAGGGGGCAACCTCCAGCAGAGAAGAGCTCTATTACAATAATATCCAAGAAAAAAATTCTCATATCCTTGACTCCTATTTATACTAAATATATCTATCAAAAGAAAAATCTAGAGGAATATCATTCTAGAAGTGGAAGCTTCTATTAGGTCTTCTTACATTTGACTTATTCTTCCTTATTGCTAGGCCTTATTAATATTGACATTAATTACACAAAAATATATTATTCTACCTACGTGAGGGGTTAGGTCCCTAACACTTGTAGACACAAATCTCTGTTGATACACTTTATCTTATATTTTCTTCAAATGATATGATGTGTGTCTGTATCCCCGTATATACAAGTCTTAAATTTGTATATATTATATTTCTTGGAAGATCTCTCGGGGTTTTCTCTTTAGCATTCACCCTTTACATTCATTACAAATCCATACAAAGAATATTCCAATATTTCATCCAAAAAGGTGTACCACCTCTCTAAAAACATAGGGGGATTCATTTCCTCGTGAGGTTGACCTTAAGGTCATAAAATAGTCTTTTAGATCAACATATGGGTATAGGCAGGGAAGTGTATCACAACGATCAGGGCGATGAGTTGAATCCAATGCGGTAAATCCTAAATAAGGGTGTTGAAAAGGCGTTGGGTCCACGAGAATTTTTTTTTGCTAAAAAATGATAGGTATGACTGCGATAAGGGAAAAGAGAGACATCCAACAAGATTGGTCTCAAATAATGTTGCCAACAGGATCCAGACTTTTTTTTTTCACTCCTGCGGAGTTATACTATGATATGAAGAATATTGCAGTAATGAAATGCCCAAATTTTTAACAAGAAGAAATGTGTAGTAATTTCACAACTCAAATGCAAGAGACACAATTGTGTGACAATAGATCTTATATGTTTTGTTTTTGTTTCCATCCCAAGGGTTAGGGTATTCAAGGGTTCTAAAAATAAGGGTTTTCCCTGTGTTATATATCTCTGATATACGTGCAGGGTCCAACAGTAGCACTCAACCCAATATCTCAGGGCACCAACGAAGGAGGCTAGACCATGCCCTTAACCGTACTACCCGACTACCTAGGTACTAGATATTATCTTCCCAAGTGTTGATCTTGGTGGAACTATAGAAGTGAGGTGGATGATCGATTTATCTATGGAGGGCATCAAGATATCTAAGTCGATCTGTATACAGGTGTTGTTTGATGCACTACCACTCGAAAGGGTACCAACATGGGTTACATGGGAGGCCAACAAATGTGCGCTTAAGTAACACTTGTATTTCCTGTGTGTATGAATCCCTAGTCATGGGTTTATGCACATAACAACATATATTTGTAGCTTAAAGATGTCAGAATATGTCTCTACCTTGAAAAAACATTAACCCACAATTTTTTGTCGAGGAAGGTGCTCTGATACCACTTGTAATATTCCATATATAAAATAGCATGCAGAACATAAATAATTAGCTAGAAATGGTAGATAAACAATGATATAATGAGAACAACACCACAATAATACCAGAATAATACCAGAATAACACTAGAAAGAGCACTTTGATTACTAAGAGCAATGTTCACTTTCCTCTTCGAGGAGGTAACCTCCAGCAAAGCAGAGCTCTATTACAATAATATCCAAGACAAAAATTCTCATACCCTTAAATCCTATTTATACTAAATATATCTATCAAAAGAAAAATCTAGAGGAAGATCATTCTAGAAGTGGAAGCTTCTATTAGGTCTTCTTACATTTGACTTATTCTTCCTTATTGCTAGGCCTTATTAATATTGACATTTATTACATGGAAATATATTATTCTACCTATGTGAAGGGTTAGGTTCCTAACACTTCTAGACACACATCTCTGTTGATACACTTTATCTTATATTTTCTTCAAATGATCTAATGTGTATCTGTATCCCTATATATAAATGTTTTACATTTGTATATATTAGATTTCTTGGAAGATCTCTCGGGTGTTTCTCTTTATCATTCACCCTTTACATTCATTGCAAAACCATACAAAGAATCTTCCAATAATTCATCCAAAGAGGTGTACCACCTCTCTAAAAACATAGGGGGGTTCATTTCCTTGTGAGGTTGA
>ML810620.1:167695-182088 GCA_009831015.1 Picea engelmannii | reverse complement strand
TGAATACAAAATAAATTATTTCAATAATAATTTTAATGGAGAAATTAGAAGTGGGTTAACCCTAAAATAAAGAAAGTCGGCCAAGTGACCTAGAAGATGTTTTTAAGGAAGCTACTTGGAGAGTATAAATAAGAGGCAAGGCTATCTCATTTAACACACACTTTAGAATATTGAATATCTATAGGTGTCTGAGATAACCAAGGATGTATAAACCAGAATTTTGAGTGAAGGTGAAGAAAAGAAGGCCAGAATGCAAGGAAGGATAAATTCTTTTGATGGTGTTTTCTAAGGTATGTTATTTACAAGTCATCTCACCATTTTTGCTATAAATTTATTTCTATAATGATTCATACCATTAAATTTCTATTTCATTGAGAAAACATATCCAAGTATATGTGGTAAAAAATTCAGCTTGTGGGTCATTGTATTTTCGGAGTTACACTCCGTGGAAAATAGGGTTTGTGGCTGGTCCTAAAACTAGTCAAAAACAGTTGTTTCGGGTAAAAACGTCGTAACGTCTTCATAAAAGATTCAAATTCATTGAGACCAAATGTGTTGGTTAGGGTATAGTATGTAGTATTCTTTGTAACAATTTCATATCAATTCAACAAATATTCTGTGTGGGGCACACTCTACAAGGTCGATCTCTAGAATAAGTCAGAATTCAATAATGTATGTCATTTTTTTTATAACTCCTTTTCTGAGAGGTTCCAAGTAGTGACACTTGGAGGAATCGCATAAAACACACTGAAGAATTTTTTTTATCAGTTTCAGATCTTTATACATCACAGGTACAAAGTTATGATTACTTCAAGTTAGGGTTGTTGACTAATCCAAAACTAGGCATGTGAGACTAAAGAAAAGTTTGATTAAAATGCTAGTCTCTTGTTGTTAAAGTTAAGGAAGGTTTGCAGGAATGCGATCATATACACCAGGTCTATTACAGAGCTACAAATCATATTTGGATGATGAAATTGATGAGGGTTTTGGTTGAGTTACATGTTGAGTACAAGGTTGAGACAAGTAGTTGATGAGTTGGCACATACATGAGGTGTATAGTTGATGATATTGATTGATGAGTAGTTGACACATGATTGGTATATACTTGGTACATGGTTGGATGCACTTTTTTATGGTACAGGTTGATTATAGGTTGTTTGGTACAGGTTGGTACATGGTGGATGCACTTGTTTATGGTACAGGTTAATTATAGGTTGAAGTACAGATTGATGCATGGTTCAGATTTATTGGTACAGATTTACAGTGGTATATCTCACAATGATAGTGTGACAGTGGTTCCATCATTCTACTTGTACTTCAGAGTGGCAGGACAGGGCAAGGACAGGTGGTTGTAGCCACCTTCCAGTTGTAGCTAGAGAACATAGGGGGTTGTAGCCTCCTTTTGGTTGTACCTAGAGAATTGGAGAGTTGGAGCTTCCCTCAAGTTGTAGCCTGAGAAAATAGGGGGTTGGGGCCTCCTTCTAGTTGCAGCTGAAAAACAAAGGAAGTCGGTGCTTCCAATGAATGTAATTATTCAAGACATATAAGAAAAAGCATTATGTGGTTTTCTCCTAATTTGGGTTTCCACGTAAAACACTGGTGTACTATGTATGTATGCAATTGTTTATTTCTTACTGCTCATTATTGGATAATAATTCTACATTGATATAACAATTGAAGAAAAATGATTATAATTACGTTATTACTGATTCACCCCCCCTCTCAGTAATCTAACAATTGGTATCAGAGCAAGTTCCTTCAGAAATCAGTTTAACGAATGAAAGGTAGATCATGGAGAGTACCAATTCGTATAAAAATGGAATACCACAGTTTGATGGATAGAAGTATGATTTTTTGAGCATAAGTATGAAGACATATATACAAGCATAGGGATTTCAAGTTTGACAATCAATTGTATATGGATACACAGCGCCAACAGTTCCACCAACAAATAAAAAAGCAATGAAACTTGGTGAGAATAATTCCAAAGCCAAAAATGCACTTTTGAATGGTCCCAGTTATATGGTATTCACCAAAGTTTCACATTGTAAATCTACTAAAGATATTTATGAAGGAGATTCAAAAGTCAAAGCAACAAAGATTCAAACTTATAGAGGTCAGTTTGAAAAACTAAAAATGAAGGAAGATGAAGATATCGCAGCCTACTTCTTACGAGTCGATGAAACAGTTAATGAAATCATAGGATTGGGAGAAGAAATCGAAGAATCTGTAATTGTTCAAAAGGTAATAAGATCTCTTCCTATGAGATTCAACCCTAAGATATCAACACTAGAAGAAATATTGGATCTAAACTCAATAATCATGGATGAACTGCATGAAATCTTCACAGCATATGAGATGAGAACTGAACAGGAAAATCTAGATGTAAAAGAAGCAACCTTCAAAGCATCCAAAATATCAAAGCAAAAGAAAAAGGAACAAGAAGAATATAGCAGCAGCAGCGACGTCTCGGAAGATGATGAAGAAGTGGCCAACTTCGTCAAAAGACTGAACAAGGGAACCAATGGTAGGTATAGAGGTAATCTTCCTTTAATTTGTTTTAATTGTGATGGTATTGGTCATTTTGCTAACAAATGTCCTCATAAGAAAAAGAGAAATGATAAAGGTTACTCAAAAGGCAGACAAACATATAAAGGTAAAAGAACTACAAATAAAGTTTTCAAGAAAATCTTTTGCACCAAAGAAGACATCTCATCATCAGATGAAGATGAAGTCAGTGACAGTGAAATAAGGAGAGTTCTATTCATGGCAGTAGAAGACACTGATAAAGAAGACTCTGAAGAAGAATATGAAGAAGCATATGAAGAAGAAATTGAAGGGGAAAAAGTTGACTTCCGAGAAGAATTAATGAGTGCCATAAAAGTTATCAGAAGAGAAAAGAAGAAAAACAAGAAACTACAAGCAGAACTAGATAAGAAAAAAGACTCTCAAGAACTAGAACAAATGATCACAAAATTGAAGGTTCAAATAGAAGAAGATAAAATAATTGAAGAAGCACTCAAAGAACAGCTAGAAGGAAATGAAAGGATCATTGGAAACCTGGAAGCAAAGATTGTCACACTAAGAAAGGATATTCAAAAGAAAAATATGCAAAATAGCTCAAAAGTTATGGATGACATTATCAACAGTAAAAAATTCTCATCTTGACAAGTCTGGACTTGGATACAATCAGATAGAAAATGGATCAAGCTCCAAAACAACAGAGGAAGAAACAAATCCAAAAAGCTTTGCAAAAACAATCAAAGGGGATAAAAAGATATACAAGGAAGATTACAAGGACACTCCTCCACCGAGAAGATTCAGATTTTAGAATCAACAATAGATAGACAGGCCTCAAGAAGAAGAAGGATTCATAAGAGAACCTCCTTTCAGAAGATCTTCAACTACTAGGTATCAAACTATATTTTTTGGTTTATGTTATGCATGTAATAATTTTGGACATAAAGTTGTAAATTGCAGAGCTAACAACAGGGACAATAACTACTTTGAGAGCCATACACAAAGGGGTTATTCAAGAATACTTAGTGAAACACAGAGAAGAAGTTACAACAGGTTTGAATCTTTGAGCACTGAAGTGGAATGTTACAAATGTAACAATTTTGTACACATGGGCAAAAATTGCAGAATCACAGTCCCTCCTAAAGAACCTCAATAGAGTCACAAACAAGAACCTCAGAAAATGACATGGATAAGAAAGCAAGATCGGTATAGTAATGAAGAATGCACAGTCGCTCTACAAGCTAAATAGAAGAAACGTGGTTGGTATGTTGACAGTGGATGTTCAAAACACATGACAGGTGATAGAGACAATTTTCTTACATTACTAAAGGAAAGGGATGGATCAGTCTCCTTCGAAAATGATGATTCAGCCAAAATCATTGGAAAAGGCACAATCTGAATTGGGAACAAGAATGAAAAGGAAGAAAATGTTCTACTAGTAGAAGATATAAAAAATAATCTTTTAAGAGTGATTCAAATGTGTGACCAAGTTCATAATGTTACTTTCGATTCACAAAAGTGAGATAAGAAGAGAAGGTTCAGGGAAATTGGTCACTACAGCTGCAAGAACTTCAAGCAACATATACATGTTAAGCAAAATTGAAAATGAAAAGTGTTGTCTAGGAAAGGAAGATGAAAGTTGGATATGGAACTGAAGAATGAGTCACATGCATTTTGATAACCTTGTCAAAGTCATCAAAAGAGAAGCAGTCAGAGAAATGCCCCAGATCACGAAACCAACCAACACTTTATGCAAGCATTGCCAACAAGGAAAGCAAGCAAAGACCAGGTTCAAATCAAAGGAATATTCAACAACAAAACCACTGGAAATTGTGCATACTTATCTAGTTGGACCAACTACAACAAAAGGCTTAAAATGTGAGAGATACTTTATGTTATTAGTTGATGATTATACAAGAATGACACCAGTTTGCTTTCTTAAGAACAAGTCAGAAGCTTTTGAAAATTTCAAGATCTACAAGGAAATGGTTGAAAATGAGATGGATTCAAGAATCAAATGCTTAAGATCGAATAATAGAAGAGAATTCACCTCAAAGAAATTTATGGACTACTGCAGAAATCATGGAATAAAAAGACAATTCTTCGTCGCTAGGACACCTCAACAGAATGGAGTTGTTGAAAGAAAGAACATGATAGTACAAGAAATGGCTCGAACAATGATAATGGATTCAAAGTTGACAGATATTTTTGGACATAGGCAGTGTATACAACATTTCACATTCAAAACAGAGTAATGCTCAGAAAAAACACTGATAAAAGTCCCTACGAGCTATGGAAAGGAAGACCAGCAAATGTGAAACACTTCAGAGTTTTTGGAAGCAAATGCTACATCAAAAGAGAAGATGGAAGAATGGGAAAGTTTGACTCTCGTGTGGACAAAGGAATACTTCTTGGTTACTCAAGTACAAGGAAAGCATACAAGTGTTACAATCTAAGATTAAGCAAAGTTCTGGAAAGAATCAACATAACAATTGATGAAACAGGAAGACCAGAATCAAAGGAAGAAGAAAACAAATCAATGGAACAACTTTTCGAAGAAGAAGATGAAAAATAAATAGAAGAGGAATATGAATATGAAGAGAATTCGATAGAAGCAGAAGAGAAAGTTCAACAAGTATCTCCAAAGACACCTAGAAAATGAGTACAGAAGAATCATCCTTCAGATCAGATTATTGAAAACAAAGATGCAGGAGTTGTGACTAGAAGAAAAATCTGTTCACCAGAACAAACACACCTAGCACTCTTATATACAATTGAACCAAACTGTTTTGAAGAAGCCAACAAGGATGAATTTTGGAATAAGGCCATGGATGAAGAATTGGATCAAATAGAGAAAAATGACACTTGGGAATTGGTTCCTAGACCAAAGAATAAGAATGTGATCGGCACAAAATGGATTTTCAGGAATAAAGTGAATGAAAATGGACAGGTTACAAGGAACAAAGCTAGATTGGTATGTAAAGGATATGCACAGATTGAAGGAATTGACTTTGAGGAGACATTTGCCCCAATTGCCAGAATGGAAGAAATATGTTTTATTTTATCTTATGCATGCTCCAAAAATGTTAAAGTATATCAGATGGATGTAAAATCAACTTTTCTGAATGGGAAACTTGAAGAAGAAGTCTACATTGAACAACCAGAAGGATTTCAGTTGTCAGAGAACACAGACTATGTGTGTAAATTAAAAAAGGCCTTGTATGGTCTAAAACAGGCTCCTAGAGCATGGTACTCTAGACTAGATAAGTATTTGCAGCAGGCAGGGTTCATAAAAGGAAGTGAAGACAACAACCTCTACATCAAGGTAAGTCAAGGTAATATTTTATTAATTGAAGTTTATGTTGATGATATTATTTTTGGTAGTGATGATGACAGGTTAAGCCAGAAATTTGCAAAAGACATGCAGAATGAATTTGAAATGTCGTTACTTGGAGAACTATCCTTCTTTCTAGGACTTCAGATATGTCAAAGCAACTAAGGAATTTTTATTTCTCAAACCAAGTATATCAGAGAAATGCTAAAGAGGTTCAAAATGGAAGATTGCAAACCAGTTATCACTCCCATGAAAACCAGTTGTAAGTTGAGCAAATATGATGATTCAAAGTCTATAGATTAGAGGCAATATAGGTCAATGATTGATAGCCTACTATATGTGACAACATCCAGACCAGATGTAATGCAGCAGTTGGACAGGTGGTATGATTTCAAGTAGCACCAAAGGAATCACATGTATTAGCAGTAAAGAGGATCTTCAGATATCTCAAAGGAACATAAGAGTTTGGATTATGGTATCCAAAAGGAAAAGATCTATCACTTATTTCCTACACAGATGGAGATTGGGCAGATTGTATTGATGACCAAAGAAGCACTAGTGGACCAATGTTCTACTTAGGTGAGTGTTTGGTATCATGGCTAAGCAAGAAACAATCATCAATATCTCTATCTATAGCCGAGATAGAGTATATTGCAGCAGCAACATGTTGTACACAGGTTTTTTGGATGAAACAAACTTTGACAGATATACAAGTTGAGTATGATGAGCCCATTCCAATATATTGTGATAATAAAAGTGCCATCAGTATCTCAAAAAACTCGATGATGCACTCCAAGATGAAGCACATTCCAATCAAGTATCACTTTCTACGCGAACGGGTTGCAGAAAAGAACATCAGAGTTGAGTATGTGGGCACAAAAGAACAAGTGGCAGACATCTTTACAAAACCACTTCCATGGGAAGGCTTTGAATATCTTCGCCAAAGACTTGGAGTTATTTCTACTTCAAAATGAATTCTTTTTGAATGCTATATTTCTTAGATGTACATGAGGAAGCACCATAAGAGGACAGTTCAATCAAGGGGAGCAACCCTGGATGGAAAGATACATTTTCCATTGATGACAAAGGGGGAGAGATTTATCAGATGTAGAGGACAGAGGCATGGTTCCAGGGGGAGAATATTTATCAGATGCAGAGGACATAGGCATGGTTCCAGGGGGATCATGAGTGATATGATTTCATTATTGCATCAGAGTGTTTCCATCAATGCCAAAGTGGGAGATTGTTGATTAAGGTTGGTTGTCATTGATTTCAACCCTTGAAGAAAGCCATGTAGCACAAAGGTTTGGGTAATGGACCAAATATTGTTTGATGTAAATATGACTCAAAGAAGTAAATATGGATGAACTCCAAAGTGGTCCCCTTATGGTGAAATCCCTCATGGAAGACGCTTTGTGGAGTAAAAGAACCCATGCTTAATTATAGAATAATGAGATAAAGGATAGTGAATTTATCAAAGAAACTATCCTATATAGATAGTTCTTGTAATTCTATTTCTAGTGGTATGTGGAATGTAACATAACTCCTTACAGTTAGAGAGTCATGGCCATGAGAAGTTGGAGACCCCAAGTTTGGGTAATCGACCCAAGTTTGTTTGATGGGTAATGATATGAGTTATGATATATTTTAAGATAATACTATTATATATGGCTAGTACATGTCATTCCATTTCTAGTGGTATGTGGAATGTCACATAACTCCTCATAGTTTGAGAGTTATGGCCTTACGAAGTTGGAGGACCCTCATATGTCATCTAGAAGCCCCAAAAAGTCAAAGTAGTCAAAGTGGTTTAAGAGATTTTTAAAGGATAAATAATAAAGTGAAGTGATGAGTGTATTATAAATCAAATTTAATACAAAATAAATTATTTCAATAGTAATTTTAATGGAGAAATTAGAAGTGGGTTAACCCTAAAATAAGGAAAGTCAGCCAAGTGACCTAGAAGATGTTTTTAAGGAAGCTACTTGGAGAGTATAAATAAGAGGCAAGGATCTCTTATTTAACACACACTTGAGAATATTGAATATATATAGGTGTCTGAGGTAACCAAGGATATCTAAACTGAAATTGTGAATGAAGGTGAAGAAAAGAAGACCGAAATGCAAGAAAGGATAAATTCTTTTGATGGTGCTTTCTAAGGTATGTTATTTACAAGTCGTCTCACCATTTTCGCTATAATTTGTTTTCTATAATTATTCAGACCCTGAAATTTCTATTCCATTGATAAAACATATCCAAGTATCTGTGGTAAAAAATTCATCTTGTGGTTCTTTGTATTTTGGGAGTTACACTCCATGGAAAATAGGGTTTGTGGCTAGTCTTGAAACTAGTCAAAAAAACATTTTTTGGGTAAAAACGTCGTAACTTCTTCATACCAGATTCAAATTCAGTGAGACCAAATGTGTTGGTTAGGGTATAGTCTATAGAATTCTATGTAATATTTTCATATTAATTCAGCAAATATTCCATGTGGGACACGCTCTACAAGGTTGATCTCTAGAATAAGTCAGAATTCAGCAAGGTATGTCATTTTTTCTATAACTCCCTTTTTGAGAGGTTCCAAGTAGTGACACTTGGAAAAATTGCATAAAAAACACTGAAGAACATTGTGTATCAGTTTTATATCTTTATACTTTACAGGTACAAAGTTATGATTACTTCAAGTTAGGGTTGTTGAGTAATCCAAAACTAGGCATGTGAGACTAAAGAAAAGTTTGATGAAAATGATAGTCCCTTGTTGTTAAAGTTAAGGAAGGTTTGCAAGAATGTGATCATATACACCAGGTCTATTACATAGCTACAAATCATATTTGGATGTTGAAATTGATGAGGGCTTTTAGTTGAGTTACATGTTTAGTACATGGTTGAGACAAGTAGTTGATGAATTGGCACATACATGAGGTGTATAGTTGATGATGTTGGTTGATGAGTAGTTGACACATGATTGGTACATACTTGGTACATGGTTGGATGCACTTGTTTATGGTACATGTTGATTATAGGTTGTTTGGTACAGGTTGGTTCATGGTTGATGCACTTGTTTATGGTACAGGTTTATTACAAGTTGAGGTACAGGTTGATGCATGGTTGATGCATGGTTCAGATTTATTGGTACATATTTACAATGGTATATCTCATAGTGATAGTGTGACAGTGGTTCCATCATTCTACTTCTACTTTAGGGTGGCAGGACGGGGCAAGGACAAGTAGTTGTATCCACCTTCCGGTTGTAGCCAGAGAACATAGGGGGTTGTAGCCTTCTTCTAGTTGTAGCCAGAGAATTGGGGAGTTGGAGATTACCTCAGGTTGTAGCCTAAGAAACTAGGGGGTTGGATCCTCCTTCCAGTTGCAGCTAGAAAACAAAGGAAGTTGGTGCTTCCAATGAATGTAATTCATCAAGACATATAAGAAAAAGCATTGGTTTTCTCCCGATTTGGGTTTCCATGTAAAACACTAGTGTATTGTGTATGTATGTGATTGTTTATTTATTACTGATCATTATTGGATAATAATTCTATATTGATATAAAAATTGAAGAAAAATTATTATAATTATGTTATTACTGATTCATCCCCCCTCTCAATAATCCAACAAAGCATACATGTCTAAACAATGTAAAATCTTATCTAAAATCTTAAAAGATTTCAAAGAGAAAAATTGTGTTCTTGGTAACTAATTTTTGTGTTCAGAGTTAGATAATACTCTGAAAACAAATACAGTTGTGTATGCAGAAAGTTCACAAATCTTCATATTAAGTCATTCTTCCAATAAAATGTTTATCTCATTGTGGATAAAGTCTCATATTCGTCAACTGAAATTCTCATGCCAGGTGATCTTATTTATTCAGCAGTAAAATACTTATCTCCTCAACAGTAAAATATTTTTCTCCTCTTCTGCAATGAAATATATATTCTCATATAATCAAATGCCTTCAAATTCCCTTTCAAATTAAAGGACTCATAAATCTCCATATTAAGCCATTCTTCCAAAAAAGCACTTATATCTATGAAAGTTCACAAATATCCATTTTAAAAACCATTCTTATAGAAAATAATTATCTCCTCTTTCTGTGGTGGAATAAATGTTCTCATACAATCTTTCATGTTACATGAATAAAACACAAATCTGCACATATATTAATTCATTGTTCAAAAACCATTAAAATCTTTCATCTTTGGGACCTATTCATATTACATATAATCAAATGTTATTTGAAATATGCCTTTGTCATAATCTAACTATAAGTGAGATCATGCACGTACATAGTTTATTTGTAAATCTACTTGAATGTTCATTTTTGTGGTTAGAACCAATTTAGTTAATAGTTTGACAATACCATGGCAAGAAGGAATTCACTTCGTTGTATGCAAAAAGCAAAAATGTCCATACTACACCATTCTTGCACAATAATGCAAAGAATGCAATCGAAGAAAATTTAGAAACTTCCCCTTTTCTGATGTGGGGTAGAGTGTGTTCTCAAATAATCAAATGTTCAAGTTCAAAATTAGGTCTTCATCATGATCTAAACATAAATAATCTTGAATGTACCATTTAAGACAATGATAATATTATATAGGGGTTCTATATATTTCAAAATAATTCATCAAAGTGTTGAAAAGTTATATAGACACTAGTTTAGTAACCCTATGAATAGAAAAGACTAAACTAAAAATTTGACAAAACAAAAATTTGAAAAAAGTAAAAAATATAAGCCTATTAAAAAAAAATAAGCTTGAACACTTTTATATAAAATACCAACATAAAAGTAAATTAAAAATCACTAATGTGCAATGAATATACATTTACAAATCATCATGAATAGATGCATCATTCCTAGGTATGGATGCTTCCTCCTCAATCTCAATCTCCCACACTCTCTTCTCCACATTTTGTTCAAGCACACTCTTAGGTACTCTCTTCTCCACATTTCCATATACACATTTCAAATTTGAAAAATTGAAAATTAAATTTAAATGATTTTAACACATTAAATTGTAGTTTTAAATTTTGAAACATGTAATGCCTATGATGTGCCAACCTATAATTCAATTAATTAAATATTGTTTAAGACATTCTTCTTTAATATATAACTAAATTTGTTTTCAACATGCAATGATACCTGTGAACTCCCACCCTCTTCAAACTCTCCCAATGAGAATTGGGACAAGCCTGCCCAAGTAGTAGGAGATGGAATAGGAATATATGAACAACACAACTAAGAACTAAATCTAGGATTCAATGTGTTCACATTTATACAAAATCATTAATGGAATGTTGTTGATCTTATTCAAAAGATTGAATATTGGACAACTAAATTTCTCATATGTGGATATTAGAAAACACATACCTGATTCAACCCATCCAAATTTAAACTTTTGGAATCAAGTCCCCTATTTACTAGGAATTCATTTAATATATCTCCAAACTGCAATTAATGACAATAACAACTCAATTATTTTTATAGATGCACTGATATGTATTTAGATTTAGAGCTAGAAGTAAACTATCCTAAAAAATTTACTAACTAGAACACATATTAATCCGATGTTTGGTTCATCACTCTAAATGACCTCCTTCCAACCATTACGGAAAAATTTTGCGTACTCTTTAAGATCCTCTACTGAAATGTTATCTAACTCCTCATCAGTTTTATAAATAAAAATGGTCAGAAAATTGCCTTCCTCTCGTTGACGGTTCAAACCAACATCAACACCATAAAAAATCGATTCTAAATTTTCTCTGATTGCATTCCTAGCCTCTTTTCCAACCTATGAAAAATCTCGCAACTCTGAATGTGAGGTAAATTCCCCTATTGGGAGAGATACTAAAGGTCATGGAGGCCTCAACAATGTTGCATTTTGATGTGTCCCATTTTGATCATATGTCCTTCCTTTACCAGCCCCATAATAATCGAACGGTGGGCTAGTATAATCATGGTGCGTGTCCATGAAAAACTCTGCATAAAAGTGTCTAGCAAAATAATATGGAACCTCATCATTCCATGGAAATTTTCCATATGCTACCAAAAATATGTTATACAGATGTCATGTTATGTTGGGGTGCTTAAAATATTGCACCTTCAACATCTTTCTCTTTGGCCCATATTTTAAATTGAACATAGAAATTGTGTTTTCTTTTGAAACTTTGTTTTTTACTACGTCCATTTATCAGGGCCCATCACCTCGGACTTTCATCTCCTCATCAAATAAATAAAATTGTTGGTGGTTGGCCCCATATTTTGATATGCATCCATAAAGGTTTGCAATGAATTCAAAACAATCTCCAAGCTTTGTTTACTCTCTTGAGGGAGATCCAATCTCCTTAAATCATTTTCAGTCTACTTTTAACACTTGAGCATTACTCAAGAGTCATTGCTTCAATAATCCATTCCCAGGGAAGCAAGTCACCAACATCTGAAGGATAGGTGGACGTAGGCCTATAGTGTTTTGTTTCTTGATAATGTCACCTCCTAAAACCACCTTCACCCTCTCCACCAACATTAGAATCTTCATGACACCCACTCTCTCTTTCATTGTCTTCTCTCGCATTAAACGCATTGTCTACACACATTTGAAAGTAATTATAACATTTAACTTGACATAATTTAACATAAAAAAAATTAAAAACACACACACACACACACACATATATATATATATATACACAAAACACAAAATCAAAGAAAATTACCAAAAGTATTTTCTTGTCCTGATGTATTCCCTACATTACCAAAAATATTTATTCCCTATATATATATATATATATACATACACACAAAATACAAAATCAAAGAAAATTACCAAAAATATTTTCTTGTCCTGATGTATTCCCTACATTCTCAGGTGTAGGAGTATCAATGTGCAACCTATCTAAGAAGGTTTCATCCATAGAACTTGTTTGAGCACATTCTCTATATGATCTATTCACAAAATCGTTTGATAATCTCCTCCTCTGACTAGATTTTCGTTGGTCACTCAGAGTCTAGTCGAAGACGGGGTTCCTCTTCTTCCTTCTTGGCATACCCTAGAGAATTTGCAAGGAATGTTTGGAGACTCATGTCTCGACATATAGTCTCAATATATATCCTTTGAAAATTCATGAATATGAAATTTCATAAGTTATAAAAACATTAAATGAAAATACTAAATTTATAACACAAGCATTTATGACAACTTCAAAGCATCACAAACATATATTGAAAAAAATAGAACAACTATATTTTTTACAATCATTGACAAAAACAATCATGGACAAAGAATTTACTTAAAACTAAAACAAGAAATGATGCAGGAGCATCGTAAGTAGCTAGCAAAGCAAGCGCAAAGGCAAAGACAGCTGCAAATGCACCAACGCACATTTTGAAAGCATTTTGAATTTGAATGAAGAAGCATTAATGTAATAGCTAGGAGAGAATATCTACATTTATGTTTTGGATATTGTAAACAGATCTTGAGCGTTGCTCTCATATGTCGGATGTGGAGACATTTATTTGTATTGAATTTAAAGTAGGTATCTTTTACTTTTGATTAGATATCTTAGAGTTGTAGGAGGGAAAACTAGTAAAAGACACCCTCGCTTGTATCATTGTATTATGAATAATTTCTGTAAGTTGTTGAGTTGTAGAAGAGAAGAGCATAAAAGAACAGAGATGGTAGGATTGTATGAGATAGATAGTTGTTTCTATTGAACCATGTACAGGAACATTGAGTTAATATAAGAAATATTTGACTCAAGTTCATGGTGTTGTTAGGCTTGTTGTTTACATCTGTTGAATGGTATGTTTACAATTGTTTTGTTTCTCTCTTATGAATTTGTTTCAATGATATGTGTATGCTTGTGATTTCATGTTGAATGTATGAAGTCTGAGAGAAGGGAAGAATGATTTCAATTGTTTCTCTAACTGAGAATTCCTGCAAAGAGTGCAATGAATGTCCACAAGGTGTGCGTTGACGATGTTCTGAGTTTTATCTCAGAAAGTTCAAGAGGGATATTGTTGTACTCATATTAGCATAAGTGCAAGGTTAGCCCATAGCTGTGAAAGGTGTGTGCAGGCTGGTTAAGGCATTGAATTTTATCCATCAAGGAGGATGATTGAAGGACTATTGTTGCAAGAAGTGCACAGAGTTGAAGGGCCAAATAACTAGAGTTTATTTGCAAATGTCGCAAGGAGTGCGTGCATGAATTCTTTTGAAGATCTTTGAGTCGCAAGTGAAAGATCAGAAGGGATAGAACCTTTGAAGTGTTCAAAGGGAGATGAAGGTCAATGTCACCTGATGCAGGAGCATCCGCACCTCGTCGTGCGAGCCTGCACGGGAAGATGGAAAAGACTTCAAAGGGAGACGTCAGGGTCACGGTCGTGACTATTTTGAGGAGCACCGCCGATTAAATAAAAGAATCCATATTTAGGCGTACTTATGTATCAATTGGGACCTGGAGCAGATAAGCTCTCGTCCTTGTACAGCAGGAACACTTATTAGATTTTAATGCAGAAAGATTAGATTGGATACAGGTAGATAGG
>ML810620.1:137981-157111 GCA_009831015.1 Picea engelmannii | reverse complement strand
CCAATATCTTGGTTACCCATTTTTGTTGTTCTTCTGAAGATAGTCTTTGTTCCAAGAAGTATTTAAGACTATTATGATTTGTTTTGACCTTGAAGTGCCTACCTATTAGGTAAGGACACCATTTCTTCAATGCATGTAGTATTGCCATCATTTCCTTCTCATAAATGGGTTTGTGTAAGTCCTTTCCCTTGAGTGGTCGACTTTCAAAGTCTAGGGGCCTTCCTTCTTTCATTAGGATAGCACCAATTCCATTTCCTGAGGCATCACATTCCACAATAAAGGTTTTTGTGAAGTCTGGTGTGGTCAAGACAGGAGCTTTACGCATCACCTCTTTAAGTTTTTCAAAATCTTTAGTTGCCTCTGGAGTCCATGAGAATGCATCCTTCTTAGTTAGTGTCGTTAAAGTTGCTACTATTCTTCCATAGTATCGCACAAACTTGTAGTAGTAACTTGTCAAACCCAAAAATCCTCTAAGATTCTTTAATGTTTTGGGAATCGACCTATCCATCATGGCCTTAATCTTGTTAGGGTCTACCTTGACACCTTCATGAGATACAATATGACCCAAATACTCTACTTCCTTCACTCCAAAGAAACATTTGGATAGTTTGGCATATAGTTGTTGCTCCTTTAGTAGTTGTAGCACCTTGTCAACATGTTGCACATGATCCTCCCAAGACATGCTATAGATTAGTATATCATCAAAAAATACTAACACAAATTTTCGAAGGAAGGGCTTGAAAATGGAATTCATCAAACCTTGGAATGTGGATGGTGCATTTGTAAGGCCAAAAGGCATGACCAAAAATTCATAATGGCCTTCATGAGTTCGGAATGTTGTTTTTTTGATATCTTCTTCCTTCATTCTAATCTGATGATACCCTGAACGAAGATCCAACTTTGTGAAATAGATTGCTCCATGTAGTTCATCTAACAATTCATCAATGACGAGAATGAGAAACTTATCTTTAATAGTGATATTGTTGAGATCTTTATAATTTGGACACATACACCATGAGCCATCTTTCTTGAATACCATTACCACTGGTGCAGAGTAAGAACTTTGGCTAGGTCTAATAATGCCAGACTCTAACATTTCTTCAACCATGCGCTCAATTTCACTCTTTTGGGAATAAGGGTATCTGTATGGCCTAATGTTAGGAGGAACACTCCCAGGAATTAGGTGAATATCATGATCATGATTTCAAGTGGGTGGAAGAACTTTGGGAATATCTTCAAATACTTTGGAATGCTTATCAATGATCCATTGGAGATCTAGAGGAATAGATGGCTTATATGTTTGAACATCTAATGAGCATAGTTGTGCAATAACACCTTGATGCCCCTTTTTCAATAATTGTGTCATGCCATTAAAGCTTATCACCTTACCAAGTTTCCCTGTGATACCTCTTAACTCAATTTATTTTCCTTCCAATGAAAATTTCATGAAAAGTTATTGAAAATTAAAAGTCATTGTTCCTAATGATTGTAACCATTGGATTCCTAGTACAACATCAGCACCACCCATGGGTATAGAAATCATTGGAATATTCATTACATATTCCCCCGTAGTAAGATTGATCTTATTGCATTTTCCTGAGCAATTAATAGTTCCTCCATCTGTAATCATTACTTGAAACTCTGGTGCTGGATATAGAAAGCAATTGAGATCTTTGGCTAATTTATAGTGAATGGAATTATGAGTATGCCAGAATCAATTAGGACTATTAAATTTTTATTTTTGATATATCCTTCGATCTTGAGTGTTTGAGGAGTGCTAATTCCAGCCAATGCATTACACGATATCATGGGAGTCAACTCTTCAGATGAAATTGATTCTACATTTTCATCTTGAGATGATTATTGTTCATGTTGTTCTTCTTCTTCCTCTTCACAATCTATGTAGAATAATTTATTCTCACCACACTTATGTCCCTTACTGTACTTGTTGTCACAATTAAAGCATAAACCCTTTTCTTTTCTTTCCTCCAATTGTTGAGGTGTCAACCTTGTAGGTTGAGGTGTTTTAGAAGAAGGAACATTATTCTCTTTATAGATGTTAGGATTGGTCCTTCTTATAGCCATAGCCATATTTTTACTTTCAACATTTCTTTCCACCCTAAATGCATTCTCCAATGATTTGGGTTCCCAAAGGAGAACCTCATGTTGAATGTTATCTCTTAAAGTTCCTATGAATACATCGATCAAGTGCTCATCTGGAATACATGTTACCTTTATATTCAATCTTTGGAAGTTCTCAATGTGCTCTGTAACTAAACCCTTTTGCTTAATATTTATCAATTGGCTAAAGAAGGTATTGCTCTTTGTATCCTCATAGTGTGCTTTCATTTCTTCCATGAAAATTGTCCAAGTGACGAGTGATTTGGGAGAACAAAACCATCCATACCATACAAATTGATTAGGTTCTAAATATAAAGAAGCAATTCCTACCTTTTGTGTATGTGGCACATTATGTAGATCAAAGAATTGCTCCATCTGAAGTATCCATGTGATAGGGTCCTTTCCATCAAACTTCCTCATATCGATATTAGGAACGTGGTTGGTATTCAACCCAAAGTTAGAGTTTCTCCATTCTTGATTCACCTTCCTTATGTCCTCATCATGAATTTCATGGGATACATTTTCAGTTTCAGGTGTCCTCTCTATTATGAAATTGTTCAATCCTTCCATGAAACCATCCATCTTTGCCTCCAACTTAGCTTCCATCTCTTGTAGTTCATCTTTTGTTACTATATTATTTTGTAAATCATTTATTTCCCTACACATTTCTTCACCTTCATCAAAATTCCAAGTAGGATTGTCTAGAGGCTTATTCGGTGTAGAATTTCCCTTTTTGGGAGGCATGTTGGCCAAATATCACTTTTGAACCTTGATTTTGAGGTGCTTCTACTAGAAAATGTTTATTCTACTATATGTCCAAAGTTTTGGCCCTTCTAGGTATGAAACTTTATTTTTTGTAGTTCTCTGATATTTCTTCTCTACAATGCCAGAGGTCTGATCAAAATTGGATGTGCCAAGTGGAATTTATGGTAGCTTCCCCACAACTTGCTTATTTTTGGCCTTTTCAGGAGATATCACTTGTATAGTGTGCCCTGCACAAAATAATTGATATAAAATTATGAAACTCATACCAAAAATACTACAGACTGTCCACTATCCAATGAAACTAGTCTCACTCAATTTGGATACTCTAGGATGAAGTTATGATTGTTTTACCTGGAACACCTTCTTGAGACTAGTCAATAGGACTAGTCAGATACCCTATCTTCCACAGGGTGTATATACAAATTTAGGATGACCCAGAAGCTTAAATGTTTACCGAAGATAACTTACTAATTTATGTGAATAGCCTCCGATGTTTAGGGTCTGAAACATTACAGAAAACATTTTATAGCAAAAATTTCACAATGACTCAGTTCAGGAAGATTCCATAACCCTATATTGCACAGGCTATATCTCTGAAAGTATAAGGACTTAGGAGCTGAAATTTTAACCCAACGTACCTTGATCTGTATACTAAATTTCCTCCAATTTGTTCCTTCTGAAACATTGTAAAAAAAAAGTTATAGCAAAAATTCCAATGTGTCTCAGATGTAGCAGCGAAACCCCAAGACCTTGAGATCTGATACCGTATGTTAAGAACCAAATATCAATATAGCATAGAAAAACCTAAGAATAAGTACTCAACGCCTTGAAAAAGAGATAAATTCAGATAATAATCCTCTTTGAGGGGGAACCTCCTTATGCCCACATAAATGTACAATTAAAAGATGATTCAAAATGAAAATGTCTCCTTGGTATATATAGGAGACTAGGAAGTATAATTAAAACTAATGGCCTAAAGCTGACATAAATAAAATAACATTACTAATATAATATGCCCCAATTAAGGGGTAATGAGCCACTATTTAGGGCTTAACACATACTCACCCTAAAAGAGGAGGAAGTTCATAGGGGAGACAGTATGCCAACAAAAACACTTTTCTTCGATCCAGAGGAAGAGGAAGAGGCAGAGGAGGTGAGAAAAAATGTTTTGTCTGTGGAAAGATTGGACATAAATATTTCGAATGTCCCGATAGGAAAAGGGATGGAGGCAAAGCTCACATTTCAGAAGCGTAGAATCGAAATGTTGAGGCAAAAGATGTAGAAGGCGAAAGATCCTTAATGATGTGGAAAATTCTCTTAAATCCACAGAAAGATATAGAGAATCCATTCCAAAGAAACAGTTTGTTCAGAACTGCTTGCAATACCAAGGACAGGGTATGCAAGGTAATAGTGGACAGTGGAAGCACAGATAATCTAGTATCCACAAAGATGGTGGAGAAGCTGGAATTGCAGACTGTTGCACATCCGAGCCCATACAAAGTCTCGTGGTTACAAAAGGGACATCAGGTAAATGTCACTAAACAATGTTTAGTTGAATTTAAAATAGGGGGATATAAGGATGAAATTTTATGTGTTGTCATTCCCATGGATGTCTGTCATATTTTTTTGGGGAGACCGTGGAAATATGACAGAAATGTTGTTCATGATGGGAGAAAGAATGCATACACCTTGGAGAAGAATGGTAAAACACATATGTTATTGCCAATTAAATATGAGAAGGTAAAGGCAAAAGCCAACAATACTATACTTCTCATGAGTGGGAAGGAAATTCTTCAGAAAGTCAAGAAGATGAAGAAATGCAGTTTGTGGTGGTGAGAAAACCTAGAGTCATCTTAACCAGTACCAAGATAGATGATCTACCTGAGGAAATTCAAGAATTGCTGGAAGGATTTGCTGACATAGTAGTGGACGAATTACCTTGTTTGTTGCCACCCATCAGGAGCATAAGTAATCATATTGATCTTATACCTAGAGCGAGTTTACCAAGCAAAGTAGCGTATATATTGATGTTGCAGGAGAATGAAGAGGTCAAGAGACAAGTTTAGGATTTGATGGACAAAGGGTTAGCCAGAGAAAGTTTGAGTCCATATGTTGTACCTACAGTGTTAATTCCAAAGAAGGATGGTGGATGGAGAATGTGAACAGACTCGAGAGCTATAAACAAGATCACCATCAGGTATAGATTCCCTTTACCTAGGATGGATGACTTGATGGATTGCTTGAGTGGAGAAAAAAAATTTCAAAAATTGATTTGAAGAGCGGATATCATCAGATTAGAATGAGGGAAGGTGATGAATGGAAGACAACATTCAAAACAAATGAAGGACTGTATGAATGGATTTTCATGATGTTTGGTTTGATGAACGCGCTAAGTACTTTTATGAGGCTTATGAACGAAGTCTTAAATAATTTCATTGGGAACTTTTTAATTGTGTATCTTGATGATATACTGATATTCAGTAAGACTAGAGGAGAACATCTGGAGCATTTAGCTACAGTGATGAGGAGATTACAACAAGAGAAGTTGTTGATCAATTTGAAGAAGTTGTCTTTCATGAAGAAAGAACTCATTTATTTGGGTTTTGTAATATCTTCGAACGAATTGAAGATGGATCCTGAGAAGGTAAAAACAATCAGGGATTGGCCATCGCCAAAGAGTATATTTGAAGTTTGAAGCTTCCATGGATTGGCTAGTTTTTACAAAAAAATCATCAAGAATTTTAGTGGGATATGTGCACTGATGATGGACATAGTCAAGAAAAGACACAAATATTTTCATTGGACAAAGGAAGAAGAGAAGAGTTTCAGGTTGCTGAAGTAGAAGATAATTGGACAGCCAGTTCTGGTTCTACCAGATTTCAGCAAGACATTTCAAGTGAGGTGTGACGCAAGTGGATTTGCAATTGGAGTGGTCTTAACCCAAGACAATAGGATGATTGCATACTTCAATGAGAAGCTGAATGAAACCAAGCTAAAATATTCCACGTATGATAAGGATTTTTATGCAGTCATACAGGCGTTGAAAAAATGGAGACATTACTTGGTTCCAAAGGAGTTTGTCTTGTATAGTGATAACCATGCTTTACAATTCATAACTCGACAGGAAAAATTGAACTAGAAGCATGCAAAATGGGTTGAATACATGCATAATTTTACTTTTGTTATAAATCATATTTCTGGAACTGCTAACAAAGTTGTTGATGCTTTGAGCAGGAAATGTTTGATTCTGCAGGAGTTCAAAGTAGAGACCTTAGGTTTTGATAACCTCCAGGAAATGTAAAGAGATGATGCAAATTTTAAAGAAGCTTATGAAGCATGTGAGAATCCAGTTCTCAGAGACATAAGCCAATGGACTGAATATATGATTCAGGATGGACTATTGTTCAGGGGTAATCAGTTGTGTATATTGAAGAGTTCTATGAGAGAGAATCTTCTGAAGGAAAAGCATAGTGGGGGATTGGTTGGACATTTAGGCCATGACAAAACATTCGTGCAATTGAATGGCTCATAGTATTGGCCAAGGATGAGAATAGATGTCAAGAAGTTCATGAACAAGAGCATAATTTGTCAGCACACAAAGGGGAAAAGACAGAATACAAGGTTGTATCAACCATTTCCAGTACCGGAGAGGCCATGGGATGCAGTAAGTATGGATTTTTTGTTAGGACTGCCAAGGACACAATGAGGGTGTGACTCAATCTTTGTGGTAGTCGATAGATTTTCTAAAATGGCACCTTTCATTCCATGTCAGAAAACCAGTGATGCAACTAACATTGCAAATTTGTTTTTCAAAGAAGTTGCTAGACTTCACGGCTTACCTAAGAGTATTGTATCAGACAAGGATACCAAATTTGTTGGTCATTTATGGAGGACCCTATGGAAAAACATGGGGACTAATTTATCTTTTATCTCAGCATATCATCCTCAGACGGATGGACAAACTGAGGTAGTAAACTGAAGTTTGGGAGATTTGTTGAGGAGTTTGGTGACTGAAAATCACAGTCAGTGGAATCAAATTATGCCACAAGCGAAATTTTCATACAATGATTCACCAAACAGGAGTATATGAAAAATCCCATTCCAAATCATGTATGGAATGTAGCCGAAAGGAGTATCTAAATTAAGGGACTTGGAGAAAAATTTATTCAGGAGTGCTAGCGCAGAGGATTTTGCAGCAGAGATGCAAGAGCTCCATAGTAAAGTTAGAGAGTGATTAGAGAATTCCAACTAGGAATACAAGCACAGAGAAGATCATCACAGGAGAGAACTTCAATTTGAAGTGGGTGATTTGGTTTTGGGGCATCTCAGAAAGGAAAGGTTCCCAAGGGGAACATACAATAAGATAAAAATGAAGAAAATTGGATCGTGTAAGATCATAATAAAGTTTGAAGAAAACGCTTATGATATTGAATTACCGGATGGGGTAGGAATATAGCCCATATTCAACATAGCAGATATGTATCCTTACAGGGCTGATAAACCAGGAGCATAAGAGAATCAGAAGGATGTTAAATGGATTAAACAATTTCCTGTAGCTGAAAAGTCGCAAAAGGAAAAGATAATTGATCAGAGAATCAGAAGGAAGAAATGAAGGAAAACATATTTTGAATATTTGGTCAAGTGGAAAGGACACTCGATTGAAGATGCCAGTTGGGAAAGTGAAGCAAATATCCAGAGACATGGACAGACGGTGCAGGAGCTCATGAACAAGAGTTCATTAATTTTTCATCCAAGGGAGTAATGATGCAGGAGCATCGTAAGCAGCCAACAAAGAAAGTGCAAAGGCAAAGACAGCTGGAAATGCACCAACACACATTTTGAAAGCATTTTGAATTTGAATGAAGAAGCATTAATGTAATAGCTAGGAGAGCGTATTTACATTTATGTTTTGGAGATTGTAAAAAAATCTTGAGCATTTCTCTCATCTGTCGGATATGGAGGCATCTATTTGTATTGAATGTAAAGTAGGTAGCTTTTACTTTTGATTAGATAGCTTAGAGTTGTAGAAGGGAAAACTCGTAAAAGACACCTTCGCTTGTATTGTTGTATTATGAAGAATTTTTGTAAGTTGTTGAGCTGTAGAAGAGAAGAGAATAGAAGAACAAAGATGGTAGGATTGTATGAGACAAATAGTTGTTGCTATTGAACCATGTATAGGAACACTGAGTTAATATAAGAAAGATTTGACTCAAGTTCATGGTGTTGTTAGGCTTACTATTTAAATCTATTGAATGGTATGTTTACAGTTGTTTTGTTTCTTTGTTATGCATTTGTTTCAATTCTATGTGTATGCTTGTGATTTCATGTTGAATGTATGAAGTCTGAGAGAAGGGAACAATGATTTCAATTGTTTCTCTTCCTGATAATTCCTACAAAGAGTGCAGTGAATGTTCGCAAGGTGTGCATTGATGAAGTTCTGATTTTCATCTCAGAAAGTTCAGGAGGGATATCATTGTACTCATATCAGTAGAAGTGCAAGGTTAGCCCAGAGTCATGCAAGGTGTGTGTAGGCTGGTTAAGGCATTGAATTTTATCCATCAAGGAGGAGGATTGAAGGATTGTTGTTGCAAGAAGTGCACAGATTCGAAGGGCTAAATAACTAGACGTTATTTGCAAATGTCGTAAGGAGTAAGTGCGGGAAATATTTTGGAGATCCTTCAGTTGAAAGTGAAAGCTTAGAAGGGATATAACCTTTGAAGTGTTCAAAGGGAGACAAAGGTCAAGGTCACCCGTAAGAAGGAAAGTTCAGAAGGGTTGACGTCACAGTGTTTCACGAAGCAGTGTTGAAAATGGAAAGGACAGTGGAAACGCTTCTAGGAGAAGTGCCAATCTGTCATGGGCCATTGGATCTAGTTAACCATCAAGTAAGATAAGGCAAAGAGTTATTCCACACTCACAAGCTCAGGAGGAATTATGGTCGTTGAATTCGGATCAACGAGGATCATTGATCTCGTGCATGAATTTTGTTGTTTCAGAATTCGAGAAGTGGAGGAGGATATGACTCGGAGTCAAGAGTCGTGAACTCCTGATTCACAAAGTCCTGATAGAATCAGTACCATCTGATCATGGAAGGTGTAAAGCCGTCGATTTTTGGCAAAGAGTTATCATGGTTTTGACCATCAGCGAAGGGAGCCGTTGCATTTGGTTTTGTAGGTAAGTGAAATCCTGAGGTGTCGAAACATTTGGGCCCTAGTTCTTAGTTGGAGGTCACATCAAGGAGAAGTCAAGGGAGGAGTCAAAGACCCATTATCCCATTCAGGTTTCGAGGATTGACGAGGCAGGAGGACTCACATATGGGATCGAGAAGTTACGAAACTCAAAGTACCCTTTCAGGTAACGTTTGTGGTCTTATCAGTGATCACGAGGTGAGAGTTGGCACTTAGTTCTTGTGTGCATAGGTGAACTCATAAGGACCTGTGGATACACACTAGCATGTGGGAGATTTCCTATGGAGAAATCAAAGAGTCAATACCACTCACGAGGAAGATTAAGAATGATCCTAAGACCGGGAAGTCATGCAGAACCTACTCAAGGTGGAATTAACATGGAGATAAAGAGGATGACACCAACAAAAAAATGAGGAGGGCGACACCAGCAAGTAGAACCAGAATCACCAAACAATAACCAAGAAGAGATCTCCAGCAAGATGGAAAAGACCAAGACGAGGTGTCATAGCCACACAATTAAATAATTTAATAATTTAAACAAATAATAGTTTATAACATAAAATATTTATTGTTAAATCATAAAAATCAACAAGAAAAAAACAAATTCAAGAGAAGGGATCCAAAGTCAAGGAAACTAACTTTCTTTAGGAAAAATCAAAGAACAAAATCAAAAACTCACACAACAATTAAGGGGGAAATAACTCAAGAAATGGTGGTTTCAACACAAAGTAAACAATTAAATTCTTCCAAAGTCAAGGAGGATAACTTTCTTTAGGTAAAGCACAAAACCAAAAACCCGCACAACAATTAAAGGGGGTGTAAGTCGAGCACGGGTGATTTCAAAGAAAAGTCAACAATTAAGTTCTTCTTGAATGGAAAAATGTCCACATAATTCTCATGATATTTACTTATAATCTCGTATCATCCCAACATAAAATGAAGATCAACAATGTGATCATTCTCTTCTTAACTACTCCTAGGTCTCATGGACCATCTCGAGAGAGAAAAAAATCACACATTATCTCAACTTGGTACTTAACCAAAAACAAAAAACCAAAGGAAGATCGATAATGTGATCATTCTCTTCTATGGATTTTATTTAGTTTATACATATGATGTTCTTCAATAATGGGACAAGCTTGAATTTAAGCCCGTCCCTGTACATGGACAGGTCCAAATTCAACCCTGCCATCCCATCCGATAAACATATTATACCTCTAATTGTTTGTGTATGATATCGTTTACGTGTTGTTGTGTCTTTGTTTTTACTCTATTGTGTTTGCATCATGTTGTGTTCATAAATTATTAATTTATAGGAGGTTTGGGCATGTCCCTGTACATGGACATGGCCATATTCAACCCTATCCATGTACAAGAACAGGCCCAAATTCGAGCCTGTACATCTACATGGACAGGGCCAAAAATTTCCTTATCCATGTACAAGGACAATCCCGAATACGATCTTGTCCCTGTACATGGAGAGGGCCGAATTTGTCTATGTCATCCCATCCGATAAACATATGATACCTCTACTTCTTTATACTATATGGTCTAGGTGTTGTTGAACTTTTGTTTTTACTCTTTATGTCTGCATCTTATTGTGTTCATAAATTATTAATTTATAGGAGGTTCGGGCTTGTCCCTGTACATGGACAGGGTCATATTCTTCCATGTCCATGTACAAGTATAGGCCCAAATTTACAAGTTATGGGGGTTAAATAAGGGTGTTGAACCACCTATCAACAAGTTGTACCTCTCTTTTCTCAGTATCTCATGGGTTTTTTAGGGTCGTCCCTCTCTTATCAACAAACTGTGGGTTTGGCACTGGTAACTTTATTTTATCATCCACAAATTCATCATTTCAACTCCAAATTTAAAAGACATAGAGGTTAGGTTCAACATGTAGAATGGAATGACCTTTGGATGTCAAGGAAAATTCTTAAATAATCATATTCTAAAAGAGAAGGGACACTGATATGCATTGCCACATTGCAAATATGTTGATTGGATTAACAACAACTGGTATTTCATACTACAGAGTTGTTGGGAGGATCTTTCTCATGTTATACATTGAAAATAACACACATATAACCTCCCTCTTGGGCACCATAACAACCATATAATTATATATAAAAAAAAATATGCAAACAATTTGAGATTATTAATGAATGAAATAACTCATAATTGTGTATCAGTTTAGATATCATTATTTGTACACAAGCCTCACAAGTGTGTTTATAGGCTGTCTAAAAAGGGACCATTCGAGCACATTTCTTACTGCATATTCTTAGACACCTACAACAAGGGTATTACAAGTCAGCAATAAAGTATAGATCAATTTGTGTTTGTTGAGTTTTACTTCCATCGTAACAGATTTACTAGGTCTATCATCAATTCCAATTAGTTTATTTGTTGTTGTTATATCAGTTGGCATGAGTTAGAAATTTTTTCTACTATACATATTGTTGTCTCTTTATATTAAATGAAGTAAAATCTTTGTGTGCCAAATTCATGTGGACAAGTATTAAATAGTGAATTATTTGGTCATTAAATGATTCGGGTATGTCATTGTACATGGACAGGTCAGGCCCTGTCAAGGATGTTATGGCATGTAGAAGATGGTGAAGTGTGATTCTATCATTAGGCCACTCCATAAATAATTTTGTAAACATGGCTAGTACAACCTTTCAATGGGCTTATCTATGCTTACTATTATAGATGTTGAGGCCAAGGTGAATAAAAATCTTGAAATGGTTAGGTGGTCGTGTCAATTTGATCTGCAGGTAAAGATCTAGAATTTGACTAAGTAGCATCTTAGCTAGTTATAAATCCACTAGGTCAAGATATAAAGCCTATAGGACCACTAGTAGCAGATACAGTTCCTATATATATATATATATATATATATTAGACTGATTCCATTATGAACTTGATGAATACTATTAGTTATAGCTAGTATTGACACACTAGCATCACATTCTTCTTTAGATAAAGGTAATCACATAACTATAAGCATACTTACTTACAGTTGTTGGAACCATTACATGATGGGTAACTATGAAATAAGCTCTACTTTAAGCTCGATATCTACATGTTACTACTTATACCATATGTAATAGCACAAAATAAGCAATAATTGTAACGTAATTAACACAAATCTAGTGTTTATTAAACTATTAGTAATACAAGATTACTACTACTATTTTGATCACCTATCCATCACATAGAGCTAGTGTATTAGTACTACTTATGATAGTGAATATATTATTACACACATTGTATAGGTTGAGCTCCATTGATTTTCATTACTTGGATATGGATTAGTACAACACTAACTATTGGCACAGGGGCAAACCAGGGTTCAACGCTACAAGAGTGCACCAACAAAACCCTAACTACCAGCCCTTTCGACAACACCTGTGAAGCATATGAAGTCTCACCCGAGGTAGAGGCAGGGGTGGTTGCAGGACTCAAGTGTCTGCAACCTAAGCTGGGACACAGATCTATGATTATATCACTTACAGAGCACTTAACATCACTCATTCATCAATATTCGATCCTTATTATACTTCGTAAATAGCACATAGCATCGCATCATTCACTTAGATCTAAGGTATCTTAGTACTTATAAACAATAAAACAGATTGGATCTAGTAGATCAGCACTAAGCATCTTCATACATATCAAATCTACTATTCATACACATCTAATGAAGCACAAAGAATAAGTAGATCTATCTAAATATATCAAAGTACTTAGCCAAAGTAGAGATAAACACATCAAGTTAAAGCACAGAGCATAACACACAGATTTATGTGGTTCACCCCCACCCTGGGGCTGCGTCCACCAACTCTTCTTATTTATTATCATCAACCAATCAGTTACAAGCATAGAGCCATAGAAACCCTTACTTTGCACAAGACATAATATTTGCACAACTCGCTAGATCCTTATTCCTTTCCTTTCAGCACAAAGCCTTCTATATCTTCACACAGGAACTTGCACTAAGCTCTGCAAGTCTACACAGAATGTGCAAAACTCTCGATCACATAGATCCCTTCTTGGAACTTATCCTATATCACATAGATACAATACAATACTCTACTAGATGCCTAGATGTCTATTTATACATTTACAAAAGTGGGTTTAAGCGTGGGTGAACCCAAGAGCCGACATACCTTTCCCATTACATATTCCCAAAACCCAAAATGGACCCAAAAGTGGGTTGACATTCTGCAATATCCTCTTCATCTGGCACTCCATCTTCGACAGGTTGTCGAAGTCCCAAAAATGGTCAAATATGACCAAGTGTTCTTAGAACTTGGTCAAGGGCCAATAGGCCCCCAAGACTCACCTGTGACTCGTCTCGAGTCACTCTAGTCTGAGCAATTCTACCTCGAATGCCTCAAGATTGTCTTGAGCTGCTTCGACCAACTGTAATTCTATGGCCTCTTGCTCAGTGAACTCCTCAATGAGTATGTCATTGACTGTTCCTTCTAGGCGATGTTTTTCTACACTCACAACCTGTTCAAGTTCTACTCCTTGGTTTTCAACTTCAGTGAATAGTTGACATGCCTTATATTGCACTGGTTGAAGTCGTTGAGAGACTTCCATCACTTTACTCTTAATCGTGTGGATCTATTGTTGGGCCGTGCACTGCTCTGGAAACCTCTTCATTCTTTCAACTGGTTACAAGGCCTTCAACTACACTTGTAACATATTTGCATGCTGCTTTGCTTCTTGGAGTTGTGACTTGAATGCCTGTAGCTCTGGGTTCTCCGTGAGGGTATCATATGTCTGAGCGCTCCTGGAAGTCATCTTCTTGCATTCCAATTCAAGGGATTTCAATCTGTCAATTGCGTTGCAGGCAGTTGCCTTTCTTACGTCTCTTATATATTGAGGGGTCTCGGGCACATTATGAAATTCCAGATCTGTGATGCATTGCTGAAGCTGTTGGATCACTCCTTCCAGTTGTGCCATCTGTTGTGGAACCCATTCTTCTGTATGGACTTCGATGACTGTCACAGAGAAGAGTGCTCTGTTGACTAGTTCCTTTATCTTGAGTTGCTCTGTGAGAAAAATCTCCTTGTCTTGTTGTAGGGTTGCTTTCTCTTTGTCCCACTGTACTTGAAGAAAAAGTTTTCTTCATTCGACAGCATTGCGCTGCTCGACAAGTACTCCCTGTACCTGTGTCAAAACCTGGGTGGCTTGCGTTATGTCTTCTTGGGCTCATCGAAGGCGAGCTACGACCATATTAGCAATCTGGTGGAGTTGAGCTAGTTCATCTCTCGGTTCTACTGTTCATTTTGTCAGAGGCGTAGTGGAGACTGTGCGGCTAGACTAGAGTGCCTGCTGCACTCCTTGGAGTTCAATCTTGATACGATTATACATATGCTCTTGCTTCGCCTCCTACTTCTCTAATATCTCCTGTGAAGCATCGTTCGTAGCTACAATGATGAAATTAAAATCATCCAATGTAAGGGTAGTCTGCATCTTTGCTACAGGGGTTCTAGGTTTCTTCCGGGAGCAATATTTCAAAGGTGAAACCTTCCTCTTCTTCAATGAGTCCTCTTCGTCCCTAGGCGGTGGTACTTCACCTTTCTGTTGTTCAATTTTTGTGCCTTCTATTTCTTCGCCATCATCACCTTCATCTGGTGTGATAGAGGCAGTCCTTACAGATGCACTATCTATACCCTGAACTTCTTCAAGATTCTTCGTCTTGCTAGGTCTGGGTGTATCCTTCACAGCTTTCGGGCTGTCTACTTCAGACAACTCCGCAGGGTTGGCTAGAATGAGAAGGTCCGTCGACCAGTCCTTGGTGATCTCTTCGATGTCTTCCTCGGTCAACTTGTAATATGACTGCAATTGTTGCTTGTGCTCATCAGCACGCGTTGTTATATAAATAAAGTGGCAGTCTGCGCTTAAATTGATTAAGGTTCGAAACTTGTGGAGGCTATTCGGGGTCATCCAAGGCTTGGAATGGATGGCTTGCTTCAACTAGTTGTAGTAAGTATGAAATACGACGTTGGATTTCCACTGCTTGTTCATATCATTAGAGTACCATAAGGTGCTGAACTTTGCAGCCAAAGGTTCAAAGGGCTCTATGTCCGGGAAGGTCGCACCTTCTGACATCTCCCATGCAATAAAAGCGATCAATATGAGAAACCAGCTGAAGTGGAACTCATACCCTTGGTATTGTGCTTCTCTGCAATCAATCTCTAGTTGGTTTACAAGGTACCACACCCAGTTCATTTGAAGTCTTTATGCGCACTTCACTGCGAGATCAACTACGAATCCAGTCACTTGGGTTGGACTGTTCTTGCAAACTAACTTGCCTGCAATCAACTGACATGCAAGGCACATTGCACCACTCTGGATAGAGGCTACCTTGTAACCTTATGTGCCCTTCTCGACATTGCCATAAGTTTCTTTGATTCTTTGCACTAATGCTCGGTCTGAGGTCTTTCTAGGGTAAAATTCCTATGGGTCAGGGCCCTGCATGCTCATCCCTATGATCTAATTGATCAAGGTCAGATCCACAGTGATGCAACAGTTCAACCATAAGTATCCTCTGTGGTAGCAGGACAACAGTAAATTTACACATGAATTCACCTCCTGATGCATGTCGAAGTGTGGGAGCTTCATCACATTGAGCAGTGTGGACTGCGTGAGGTTCTGGTTCCATGACTATGGGATAATATTTGAATTATTGCCTTTAGTTCTGGTTAGATACTTGTGCGGGGTGAGCATGTTTTAAGCCTTCCTGTCACCAAGGTTGAAGTCATTGAACTTCAATGTTGCGAGCTTATCTTGGTCAGATCGAACTGCGCGTATCCCTTTCGAGAGGTACGTTGTGACCAAAGCATAGTCAAAATCTATGGGCACATTGTCCCAGTTGATGGCACCACTTAGAGGGGGTAGGTAGGCAGGTACAATGATCGAAATCATCTTGGCATTCACAATATCGTCTATGTTTTTAGTACACTTCTCATCAGCCTGTTGGGATGGTCCGGCTCAAGCAGTGGACGGAGAGTCTGCTAGTCCTCTCGTCGATGATGCTTGAAAACCTATGGATACTCCTCTTTCTGACATGACTCTCTCTGTCATTAAATCAAGAAGAATTTATGTTACGGATTCTTCGACTGTGGTGAGCTCGTCAGACATATGTGCTCGGGATAAATTATCGGGGTCACAATGATCTTAAAAACTACATAGGAAGTAACAACAAGGGTGTGTTGATCACTGTATACACCTTCTATTCTGCGGGCTTCAAATTATCAGTTGGAAAAAGTGTTCTTCAGGCATGGCACGATGATATATATAGGCGATCTTGGAAATGGTTTGCTTTGCAACGGGTATGAGCCTCATTGATTCGTGTTTTTTCTATTATGGTGCAGTCCAATGGTCTAGTGGTGAACCATCAATGCTTTATGACCCGTTCAGAGTGGCAGTTGAATGGATATAATGACCTCTAATGATTATATTGCTTCACCTCGATGAAGTGGCCTATGTCGCTGATCTGATATCTCGACAAAGTTCAAATTTTGCAAGTTTTCCTTCTGCGAGGCTCCCTCTAGAATCTTTTGTAGCTTGTCGATCTTAGCTCTCTTTTTACTTAGCTTCCTAGCCTTCTTTCCAGTGAGATTCATCTCATTGATTCTCTTACCATTCTGATTCTTATTTTTCTTGGACATAGTCACTTTGCACTGTTGAGATTGTCTCCTAAGACTCAGGGGTAATACTTCTTCTATATCTAAGATAGATACTTCAATATTTTGTGAGTCCTCTAATGCTCTTGCAGCTTTGACATCTGGGCTTCTACTGTTAGGTAGCTTCAATTTGTTCTCCTATTCTTAAATCAACTGAGCGATCCTTCTGGTCATGAAATATTTTAACTCTTGTCTCTGTTGTTCTAAGACCTTTTCTTCTTCCTTTTTTCTAGATTGATCTCTTTCAATCCAAGGTTTTCCAAGTAACATAGTAAACGAGGCGTTGTCCTCAATAAATTTGATAATCTCAAAATCTTCTTCAGTCGAAGTTCCATTGGCATTCATAGATATCTGAGTGATATTTCCACATAGGGTTACCATTTTTCCTCTAAATAGTCCTATTCCTCCTAATGAAGGAATCATAGCAGGCCTCCCTATAGCTTCCCAAGTTCTCTCTGGCATAATGTTCACTTTTGTTTCTTCATCTAGAACACAGTCAATGTCGAAGTCCCCTATTCTTACTTCGATGCATTCTTTTTCTTTAAAGATCTCTGATAACCTAACATATCAGTGATCATTCAAGGTGTCTTTGATCTATAGCAATACCTTCTCTGATTCCTTATGGGGTTCTACTATTTCTGGATCTACCTTAGGGTTTTCTTCATTCAGATTCATTCTTTCAAGCTTAGCAATCATTCTAGGGAAATCCAATACTTCATGGTCCATAGATTTGCAATAGAGACAACTAGGTCTTCCACTAGGGCATTCCTTAGCTAGATGGCCTGGTTTTTTGAAACTGTAACATAGGGTTAATCCTCTCTTTTGTTTAAATGTTCCCTAGCCTCTTCTGTATTGTGCACCAGGATCATGGTAGCTATCCTGCAAAAAATTCTTTCTAGGGTCCTGCATCCATTTGGTAGTCCAAACATTTTTTCTATGCATAGGTATAACATATCTATCATTATGCTTATCAAATTTATTCATATCACACCTTCTTTCATATATCAGTGCCCCAGTTTTCAAACTAGGATAAACTCTATTAAACATACCTAGATCCATCCCTTAGAAACATAAAATTTCACTTATCTTACTTCTATAGAGCACAAAGCTTCCATATCTAAAAACTTTTAACTATTCTTACCTTTATTAGAGCACTGAGCTTATAGATCTTACTTGTCTTTTGTAGATTTGACCTCTTTTTTGTAGATCTGACCTCTTTTCTTCAAAAACTTCCACTTTTTCTTTTCTTAGAGCACAAAGCGTTCAGATCTTGCTTCTTTTCTCTAGATCTGGCCTTCTTTCTTTAGCACAGATCTTTTCAGATAAAGTGGAATACTCTATACTAGGGCATAGATCCACGCACAGAGCGTCCACAGTTTCCAATTGAATCTTCGCACAAGGCTTATTTTCCCTTAGTTCCCAACAATCACGGTTTCAAGTCCCAGTAATGGAACCATTTGTTGGCACAGGGGTAGACCCAGGGTTCAACACTACAAGAGCACACCAAAAAAACCCTAACTATCGACCCTTTTGGAAACACCTGTGAAGCAGATGAAGTCTCACCCAAGGTAGAGGCAGGGGTGGTTGTAGGACTCAAGTGTTTTCAACCTAAGCTGGGACACAGATCTGTGATTATATCACTTACAGAGCACTTAGCATCACTCATTCATCAATATTCGATCCTTATTATACTTCACAAATAACACAGAGCATCATGACATTCACTTAGATCTAAGGTATCTTAGTACTTAGAAACAATAAAATAGATTGGATCCAGTAGATCAACACTAAGCATCTTCATACATATCAGATCTACTATTCATACACATCTAATAAAGCACAAAGCATAAGTAGATCTATCTAAATATATCAAAGTACTTATCCAAAGCAGAGATAAACACATCAAGTCAAAGCACAAATCATAACACAGAGATTTACGTGGTTCACCCCCACCCTGAGGCTACATCCACCAAATCTTCTTCTTTATTATCTTCGACCAATCAGTTACAAGCACAGAGCTCATATCTCTATTACCTTTATTTTCACTATACTCATTGCACTTCTATCACCATTATTGAGCAGTGTGTATATTCCCCTTATTTCCCTAATCAACATCATAGATTATTTTAGGGGCTAAATTTCGCTCATGGGCTAATTTTCCATGGTTTTTCCAAAAACGAGATTCGCTATTTTAAAAATGATTTGCCCAAATTCTATAGGATAAAATTATTTTAACTTAGAAATCGCCAAAATTTTATAAAAACTATATAAAATCCTTAGAAATTTGAATATTTTTACAAAAATATAGCCAAACATTTATAGTTGGCATATGAAGGATTAGTAAGAT
>ML810620.1:90571-106948 GCA_009831015.1 Picea engelmannii | reverse complement strand
ACAGGTTGATTACAGGTTGGTGCATGGTTGATGCACTTGTTTATGGTACAGGTTGATTACAGGTTGATGCATGGTTGATGCATGGTTCAGATTTATTGGTATAGGTTTACAGCGGTATATCTCACAGTGATAGTGTGACAGTGTTTCCATCATTCTACTTCTACTTCAGGGTGGCAGGACGGGGCAAGGACAGGTGGTTGTAGCCACCTTCCGGTTGTAGCTAGAGAACATTGGGGGTTGTAGCCTCCTTTTGGTTGTAGCCAGAGATTTGGGGAGTTGGATATTCCCTCAGGTTGTAGCTTGAGAAACTAGGGGGTTGGAACCTCCTTCCAGTTGCAGCTGGAAAACAAAGGAAGTTGGTGCTTCCAATGAATGTAATTCTTCAAGACATATAAGAAAAAGCATTCTATGGTTTTCTCCTAATTTGGATTTCCACGTAAAACATTGGTGTACTGTGTATGCGTGTGATTGTTTATTTATTACTGCTCATTATTGGATAATAATTCCACATTGATATAACATTTGAAGAAAAAGGATTATAATTACGTTATTACTGATTCACCCCCCCTCTCAGTAATCCAACACAATCATTATATGCCAAATATTCCAAGTGCGAGTTCAGTATGACAGAGTTGCTTTACTTAGGACACATCATCAGTGAATAGGGGGTACAGGTGCACCAAGAGAAGATCAGGGCCATTCTGGATTGGTCGATGCCCAAGAATGTGACAGAATTGAGGAGCTTCTTTGGGCTGTGCAGCTATTACAGGCAGCTTGTCTAGGGTTTTTCTCAGCTTGGAGCACTGCTGACAGATCTTACCAACCATGGGGCCTTCATATGGACCAAGAAATCACTAGAAGCCTTTGATCACATGAAGGAAGTCATGGTCACTTGTCCAATGTTGGCACAACTAGACTTCACCTTGTCATTTGTACTAGAGTGTGACACATCCGACGAACGGATCGGTGCAATTTTGATGCAGGGAGGACACCCCATTGTATTCAAGAGTCAGAAGCTTAGTCAACTTGAGAGGTTATACTCCATTTATGACAAGGAAATGTTGGCAATCATGCATGCCTTGACCAAGTTCAGATAATATTTGGTGGGCAACAAATTCGTGGTCAAGACCGATCATAAGAGTTTGAAGTATTTCCTTGAGCAGAAGGAACTCAGTGAGCACCAAAAGAAATGGGTAACGAAGGTATAAGCATTCGAATTTGACATAGAGTATGTCAAGGGGAAGAAGAAAATTGTGGTCGATGCACTTTCGAGGAGACCTGCGGCATGTTCTTTGATGGAGATTTTAGCAGATTGGAAATCCCACTTGTTAGTGGAATATTCCAAGAACAAGTTCACTTGTGAGGTGATGGATGGGAATATACAGGATGAATGGTATAGGGTCATTGACGATGTCATATTTTACAAGGATAGAGTCTACTTTGTTTTAGATTCAGGGATTAAGAAAAATATCCTCACCGTAGTTCATGATTCACCTCTAGTAGGCCATCAGGGGTTTTTCAAAGCCTACAGACAGATTAGAGAGAGGTTCTCATGGAAGGGCCTCAAACAGGACATTATGAGACATGTCAGTGAGTGTGTGACTTTCCAGTAGAACAAGTCTGAGCATGCTCTTCTAGCAGGGCTACTTCAACCACTTCCCATTCCAGAGAAAAAATGGGAGAGTATATCTATGGACTTCATCACGGGTCTACCCAAGGTCTAGGGTAAGGACTGTATCTATGTATTGGTCAACATATTGACCAAGTTTGCTCACTTCTAAGCCATACCAGCAGAGTACAATGCATTTCAGGTAGCTGATCTTTTCTTCATGGAGGTCTTCGGACTTCATGGGTTGCCGAAGAACATCATCAGTGACAGGGACAGTCGGTTCATAGGGACATTTTGGAGAGATTTGTTTCGGTTGGTGGGGACAGAGTTGACACCTAGCACCATATATCACCCTCAGACAGATGGGCAGACCAAGATTGTCAACAAGTGGGTTGAAGGGTATTTGAGGAACTATGTAGGAGGGTAGTAGAGAACATGGGTAAAGTGGTTAAATTTAGGAGAACATTGCTACAACACCACCTTCCACATGTCCATTGGTATGACACCCTTCCGAGCATTGTATGGATATGATGCTCCCACTTTGGTAGACTTGGTATTCGGGGAGAGAAGAGCTCCCAAGGCCAAGGATTGGATCATAGAGAGTCAGGAGATTCTCAAGTTGTTGAAAGAGAACCTGCAAACGGTGCAAAACCGATAGAAGATAAGTGCTGATAGGCACAGGACAGAGCGTAGCTTTGAGGTTGGAGATTTGGTTTTCTTGAGACTCCAACTCTATAGACAGTCATATCTGAAGAAGAGTGGGGCCGAGAAGATCAAGCCCATATTTTATGGTCCTTACAGGATCATGCGTCGAGTAAGTGATGTTGCTTACAAGCTAGAGCTTCCAGAGGGGATAAATATTCATAACGTGTTCCACGTGTCTTGCCTCAAAAAGGCAGTGGGACAATTCATTAACACATCATAAGATATTCCCTCGTTGGATGAGGAGGGACAGTTGGAGTTAGTTTCGGAGGAGGTTTTGGAGTTCTGGGAGCGGAAACTAAGGAGAAGGGTCATCAGAGAGTGTTTGATTAGATGGAGAGGGATTCCAGTAGAGGATGCTACTTGGGAGAGTGAGCAGGTGTTGCAACATCCTAGACTGGTATTGCTTGAGGACAAGAAATTTTGGGAAGGGAGGACTGTAATGTCCCTTTCTAAATAGGAGCTCCAGAGAGGAGGCTTAATAGTCTAAACCGCCTCATTAGACTATAGCCAGGGCCAAAGAGGGGTAACCAGGGTTACTAGAGGTCACTCCAGTCACAGGTGTTATATTCGGAAAGTGACATTGAGCTAAAAAGGGTTAAAAGTGCTTTTAAGTCATTATGATCTAAAAATAGAAGTCAATAGTGAATTAGGGTTTCAGCAGTGATTTAGGGTTTTGGAAGTCAATAGTGAATTAGGGTTTCAGCATGATTTAGGGTTTTGGAAATCTATAAAGGAAGGGTCAGTGGCCTAATTCATCATTATGCAGATTATGACTTGTCATTGAGGAGAAGAGGCGCATCTCAGGAAAGATAGTTCAGTGTATTCCAGAAGGAAGACACCAGTTGGCTAATTTCGGTGTTGAAAGACACACCCTAGTCACCGAGGAGATCATCCAGGTCTTCCATTATTCTTCATTGATTCCACAGTGCTCCCATATTCCGAGTATCATATTTTAGTTGCTTATTTGTATTCCTGCTAAGATCCTTTTGTCTTTTGATCTAGCTGAGTGTTGTTATTTTATTTAGCAGCAGTTTCTTATTTGTATTCCGGCTAAGATCCTTTGTTTGTTGATCAAGTCAAGTATTGTCAATTTATTCAGCCGCATTCGACCATTTTGTAATCCACAGAGATATCATAATACAAACTTTGCAGTCCTTTGTCGCGTTTATTATTTGTATGATCATTTATATGCTATAAACCTTTGATCCTACACACACATTAGCAGTGCTTCCTAGAATAGCCAATTCAGAAACATTACATTAAATGCTTTCAAGCATCAAGGATATGTACACTAAATAGCATGGAAAATCTTGAAAAGTAGTCTAACTCAATTCAAGGTTGGCTCAATGCTAAGTCATTAGGCTTGGAAATGGACTAGCATTAGTTCTGGCAATTTTTCACCAATGAATTGGTAATGGATAATATTCATCTATCTGATAACAAGGATGATATATCCTAGTTGTATAAACCAATCGAGGGTTAGTATACAACCAATTTAGGCTACCTATCCATTGAGTTGTTGATTCTAGCAAACAATCCATTGTGGTTGAGAAATATTTGGAAAATCAAGGGTCCACTAAAGAGCATGATATTATTTTGGATAGTTTTAAAACAATGTGTTTTGACATGATACAAGCTCCATAAGAGGAATAAAATTGGTCCTAGTATTTATGATATATGAAAAACCAATGGTGAATCAAATTTTCACCTCTTTCTAGACTACACTTATACTAAACAAGTCTAATTTGAGATCAGAGTACAACTTCACGTGGATCATATTTGGGATGGGAATTCCATGATTGATTGTTTTGAAGTCTATTACAATAAATTACTAAAAGTTGTAATACCCCAAGGTCGATCCCCTTTGAAATGTAATAATTTTTATAGGCTGGTGAGACAAGTAATTATAAGTTGGTAGGATTAATGCTTTTATTAGGCCGAAGAGCCTAGATGCTAAGGCCAGTGGGCCTGATTTTGTATATGTAATTATGCAAGTTATTAATAAAATACATCAATGTGGGTAGACAGACCACAAACAAAGAGTTATGAGGGAATAAGCTCCACTGGGTATGGAAAGGGATGGGGTTGAGAGGCTAGGAAAGATGGGATAAGATTGAAGTCTTGACCCAAGGGAATATTATAATGTATTTCCTAAAAAATACTAAAGTTGGGAAATAAACCCAGTTATCCTAAGTTCCTTTGGGGAGACGAACAAACTCCAATTAGAGAGGAGCGAGCTCCTAGAGATCCAAGTGTCACCTAAGACACATGAAAATTCATGTGGGAATTTCCACCATTGTGGGGGTTTTCTCTAACCATTATGGTTCTCTCATGATTCTGCAATCTAAAAATTCTCACCATTTTCTTGCTCTCATCATTCTGACCAGTCTGGCCATTTTTCCCCATGAGTTCATCATCAGGATTATTTTCATCCATTGTGCAGTTCACGAATGCACTGAACAAGCATGCAGCCAGAGTTATTTCTTCCATCGTGAATCTATGTAATTTGTTGAGTCATCCCCTTGCCTTACCCAATTTTGTTGTTGTGGTTTGAAGAGGTGGGTTGTCAAACACGTGGTTGAAGAAGCAGGTTGTCAGTCTTATGAGAAACTCTCTCCAAATGAGAGAGTTTGTTGGGGAAGTGATTTATCCTAGAGGGAGTCCAGTAGCAGCTAAAGAGATCTGATAATTATTCATCCATCCTGTTGTTGAAGCCCTGGAAGAGAAGTTGAGTAGCTGATGGACTGTGTAATAATGAAGTTGCATATTCTTGTGGTGGGACAGGCATGTGGGGAATGAGAGTCTGTGAGAAGTGGGCATAAGTTGGCTCCTTGGAGAGAATTCTTCATGTTGCATTGTGCATATTCCCATAGCCTTAACCTAGCCTAGGATTCATTTTCCCTAGGTTGAGTTTAGTCCCAGCTCGGGGGTGAATCACTACTGAAATCTTGGAGCAGTGTGGTCTAAGGTTGGGAGGTTCATGGAAGGTCTACACGCTGCATACAGTTGGTGGTCTTCTCATAAAAAGATAAGTACCAATTCTATGTTAATTGTACGTTGTGTATCTTGTACATGTGTTGTAATGTTATCAGAATTGCATGTGTTTATTGCATGTAGATATTACTATCGCTTCTACATGAATATGTGTATGAACCGAATGTTATGTTTGTTTAAAATTTCATCAGATATATATATATGTATATTAGAGCATAGATATTTTCAAGTAGCATGAACAACATGGGTGGTTGGGTGTGTTACAACCAGTTTTTAGTACAGTTTGGTTTTGAATTAGTGGTGTTTTCCCCAGCAAGGGTGGCCAGAGGATGTTACAATCTGGTATCAGAGCCATGGTTTCAACATTGAACCTGAATGGTCCAGAAAGGTGGAATTTGAAGTAAAAAATACAAAGGGATTTGAAGTACAGAGTGCCAAGAGGGTGTTGAAATAGCTCATGGGTGGTATTGGAAAGCTCAGGAGGTATAACGGTTTGAGAAACCACAACAGATGTGGTAATGGAACACAATGTTAAATTTTGGTTGTTGGATTTGTTCGGAGGGAGATAGACCCCTCACATCCATTGGATCTAGAGAATATGCACAGAGGTTAAGCACCAAATTCCTTAGGATTTCGCCCCTCCGACCATTTTAAAACTATAAGCAGAGAATATTGTTGAAGTCCAGAAGTCCATAACTAATATAGACCATCCATTTCCCAAGGACACAAGTCCTCATATTAAGAAAAGTTCAGCAGTTTGGAGGTTGTGGGTTGTTTAGCAGTTGAATCCTATGAAATCCTGGAGTGATTCTTAGTCGTAGATCACTCAGGAGGAGGAGAGCCATCATATTTATCTTATGTTTTTGCGTTCGGGGAAATCTGTTGGAGGTTGCACGACGGAGAAATCATCGAAGTCCCAAATTCCAGAACCAATCAGGACCATCTATTCCAAGGGATACATATCCAAAGATTAAGCAAGGTTCAAATTTTTGGTACAGCGGAAGAAATGGTTTGTGGTTGTGCAGGAGGAAGAGACCCCTAAACTCCTAGATAATCGAAGTGACGTGACAGGATGACGTCACCAGGGGTGATGTGGATCAGTTCCACAGTTCAAAAATTCAGTAGTTCAGCAGCTTGGAGAAAATGTCGAAGGCAGGAAATCCTCGAAGTCCAAAAGCGTTGGGCATGAAGTGGTAAGATGATGTCATGTAGGGTGATGTGGACCAACCTAGGTATTCCACGTGTCACTTGTTTCCATACTTTTGATATACCCTTATTATTGATTGGAACTTGACATGTGTCACTCAACAGAGGGGCCACGTGTCACCACTTTGATTGGTGACAGATGTACTTCATGGGCCCTGGAAGGTTAAGCAGTTTGAGAACTTGGCGTTCGGAGAAAATTGTTGGAAGAACTCTCGGACCTCTGAAGTTCCGTAGTCCCAAAGTGTCGAAGTGATGTGGAAGTGACATCACCTGGGGTGATGTGGAAACACACAATTCATGCCACGTGTTAGTGTGTTTTGAGATTTTTAAAGGATGATTTGGAAGGTAGAGCTTGACACATGTCACCCCTCAGATAGCGCCACATGTCCATTTCTAGTGTTTTTTCACGTGGTGCCTGTTGATATTATGGTAGCTTCCGGAGGTATCAACCTCCATTGTGACCCTTTGACAAGATTAGAATATTCTAGAAGTAAGAAAAGAGGTGAATGTAACCCTACAAGAGATGTCGGCTAAGAGAAATAATTAATATGAATTATTTAGTACCCAGAATAAGAAGTCGGCCCATGCAACCTACCAGAGCTAGTATAAATATAGGGCACCATTTCTCATTTTACATATAGCTCTCAGAATTACAGAGAGACACTTGTGTGAACTGCAGTCTGGAAGTCTTGTGCGCAAGTTCTGGAGAAGGTGTTGCCACCAGTTTTGAAGCCTATTTTTTCTATATTTCTGGGTTGGACTCTCTGATCATCTTTGGTTACTTCTTGCTTGGTGCATTAGCCTTGATTGGCTATTGGTTTTCTGCCAAGATTCTTCCCTTTTTCAATTTCAAGGTGCTCGTAGGGTGGCTTTGGCCTATGGTTGGGTGACAATAGTGATATTTTCTATGGTAAAATGAGCACATTCTAAAAGGTTATGGGCCCACACCTCCTTCATTTCAGTATAACCACTGGAAGGGAGCATATCCATTAGCATACTAAGCTCATTGAATAACTATCACTAGGGTTTACTAGCAGGAGTAGCTTCCAAGACAATGTTGTTAGGGTTACTAGCAGGAGCAGTTGCAAAAACCCTAAAACCCTAATCCAACACCTTGTGATGGAACATCTCACTCAAGAAGAAGGTATTCAAGTGTGCCTTAGTCCAGCACACCTCTTGGCACTCTCAGAAGGTAGGAACATAAAATTTGAAGTTTTGGATAAAGGCATGACTAGTCACTAGTCAACCGAAGTCATGAGTGAAAAGACTAGTCATCTACACTACTCAGCACCAACAGGAACGATTGAAGATGGCATGTGGATAATCGATAGTGGAGATTCTAGGCATATGACGGGAGATCAAGCTAGACTCTCAAATCTAAATGAGAAGAATACATCGTACAAGGTATATCTTGGAGACAAAAGCACTTACCTAGTCAAAGGATTTGGACAAGCCTCCGTCAAGTTGAAAATAGGTAACAATTTTCATTTGAGCAATGTCTTATATGTACCTGGTTTAAAAAGAATCTTGTATCCATATATTTCCTAGAATACAAAGGAAAAAAAATATCTTTCATACATGGAAAAGTTTTATCTTGGCATAAAGGCTCCAGCATAGAGAATGCTAGGGTTATTGGAACCCATGAAGGAAATCTATATAGACTACTAGAACAAAATGAAGAAGCTCTTGCACATGATGAAGTCAATCCCAATGAAATTTGGCACAGAAGGTATACTCATATTAACTATCAAGAATTACCTTTTCTCAAAAATATGGTTGAAGGAATACCAGAATTGCAGTCTACACATGAAGGAATTTGAAAAGGATGTTCTCTTGGAAAGAATATCAAGAAACAATTCCCAAGCAACAACAATAGTTATAAGGATATTCTACATCTAATACACTCATATGTTTGCGGTTCGATGCCAGTCAAATATCTAGGAGGTTCTCTTTACTACTTAATATTCATAGATGATTACTCAAGAAAGACTTGGTTTTATCTCCTGAAGACAAAGGACAAAGTATTCAAAAAGTTTCAAGAATTCAAAGCAGAAATAGAGAACCTCACAAACAAGAAAATCAAGACCTTGAGAATAGATAATGGATGAGAATACACATCAAAGGAATTTGTTGCCTTTTGCAAATCGGCTAGGATTAGGAGGGAGTTGATTGTTCCTCATAATCCTCAAAACAATGGTGTAGCAAGAAGGTGTTGGAAATATTGTAATTGATGTCAACAGTTGAAGTGATGATCTGTAATGATGAAGTACATCAGTTGAGATTGTCATTGATGTCAACAGGTATATCAATCAATAGAAGATGTCAACTATGTGGAGAGATAGACAACACAAGATCAGGAGGAGGAGCGAACAACATAAGAGAATTGTATGAAGATTAAAGCTCAGAAGTACAGAAGTAATTCGTGTCTATTGTTGATCATGATAGGATAAAAAATCCAATGATAAAAGCTCAGGAGGGTTAGTGGATGAGGATCAAAGCTCAGTAGGAAGAATTGAATTACATATGTATCATCGAGTTCCTTGAAAATTTTAAGAAGTCGACCATTGCACAGGAAATTGTGAGAAGTCTCAGCAGTAGTTGGATTAAACCCGATTCCCGTCAGCCGCTAGATCATCTCAAAGTGGAAGGATATGATAAGTGAGGTAAAGAGGCTGTGATTTCAAAGTGTTGAAATCTTATCAGTCGTCGAATCACCGAGGCTATGGACCGTTGATCTATCATGAAGTATTTTTGAAGTTTCATGGTCTTCGAGCGAGGCAACTCATATCAGGAGTTCACGATATGCGAAATCACGATGCACTCCTCTGGCTTGGCCCCTGGTCATAGATAATGGTCACATAGTCGAAGGATGAGATTAAGGAAGGAGATAGAGTTTCTCGCCTCCATTTTGGCATTTCGGATACCGAGAGTTGGAGGAGTTAAGGAGACTCATGGCAGAATCCCCAAAGTGAGGAATTGTGAAGAAGTTTGTGGATAAGCTCCTGGTCACCACCAATGGTCACGAGAAGGGAAGGAGCTAGTGCATCCAAGCTCTATTTCAACGATCATGACATGGAGTGTCAAGACTCTTCATCACAAGAATGCCAAAATGAGAAATCGTGATGAGATAAGGACCGTCAATTTGGAGTACACAAGGAGGACCGTTGGATCAGGGATGTGGGTCAGCGAACCATGTCAGCAAGGACACATGGCATAGTAAGACACTGACAAGTGTCAAGTTGATACATCATTTCAGGTACGTGAAAATAATGAATATGAGTGACACATGGTAGCTAATAGGCCTGTGACATGTCAACAAGAGATGTCAGCAAGTTACTTCACAATAAGAATCCCCAAATTATAACAACCATCCATATCAATCCATGATTAAGTCATAGTTGCCAATCTACAATAGTGGAAGGATAGTGTAAGGATTAAAGACTAACCATTGATATGGTTCAGAGATGTAATGTGAGTCGTCTGATTATTTTTTCGATTTCATTATCATGAGTTTTATAATATTGAAAGTCACAATGACTCGAAGGGAAAGTGTTGAAATTTCGTCTACCATCCATCTCATCAGAAAATTGAATCGTGATCGTTGGAATGATAAACGCTCAGGAGATCGTATTTCCAAGGCATGAGGTCACCGCCATTGGTCATATGCTATAAGAGTTTTAAAGGGATGTCACTATAGTTGCTAAAGCCCATGGTTCTATATGGCACGGTCATATGAAATGGTTTGAAGGGAGCACCTCATACAAATTTCATCTGATAGAGAGTTAAACCAGAACAATACAGAGAATCGACAAATGATCGAATATGGTCTTTTGGTGAACCGAGAACACATCAGTAACATGAGTACGATCTAATGAGTCGATCCATGTATGTGATCAACTCATGAAAAAAATGAACCAATACATAGTCATGATTAAAAGAGAATAAATCATGAAAATATGAATAAAGAATAAAAAGAAAAAATGATTTTAATTAAAGTTTAATTATAATTTTAAATGAAAAGGTACAATGGTTCAAATAAAGGGACACATTTTTTTAAATTTCACACCATTTTGAAGATTATATAAACGAGAAAAAGTGGTGAGAAGAAAGTGTCTCTGCAGTCCAGATCAGAAGATCAAAAGTTGAAGCAGATTCCAGGAAGAAAAGATAATACCTATGCATTAAGGGTGGTTGGGAGGTGCAAGGGTAGGTTGGTGCCTGCAGAGGGAGTTGGTGCTTCCTTGCCAGTTATTGTTGACTAAATAGGGGGTCGTAGCCTCCTACCAGTTGGTGCTGGTAAACTAGGGTGTGGGTGCATCCTGATCAATTGGTACTGATCAAAGAGGAAGTACATATTCCTTCTATGTAACATGTAAAACAAATTTTGCAGTTAATAGAGAGTTTGTGGTTTTCCCATTTGGGTTCCACGATAAAATACTGTGTTAAAATTTTGTTTTCATTAATAAATAAAAAAAATGATATAATTGGGTTCACCCCCCCCTTTCAGTGACAAGATATGATCCTTCAATTGGTATCAGAGCGGGTTCCTTCAGCACAGTCTAACAAACTTGAAGGTATATCTTGAAGATGGATCAACAAGAAGGAATGTCTAACAACAAAGCACCATTGTTCAATGGATAAGGCTATGCTCTGTGGAAAATAAGAATGAAAAAATTCATGTTGGCAATTGGTTTTGATATCTGGAAGTCTGTTGTAGATGGCTACATTGCATCGACTACTCCACCCAAAGACTCTGGAGGAAAGAAAATCTGTAATGATAACTTAAGAGCATTTAATGGAATTCTAGTTGGGTTGACCAACTCTATATGTGTGAAAGTTATGCATTGCAAATCGGCCAAAGAAATATGGGACAAATTGGAGGCTTTATATGAAGGATATGACAAAGTCAAAGAAGCCAAACTACAGACCTATAGAACTCAATTTGAAAACCTGAAAATGAAAGAAGAAGAAAATATTGTTGAATACTTTCATAGGGTATGAAGTGGTCAACTCAATTAGAGCAGCAGGAGAAGAAGTTACAGATAAACCCATTGTGAAAAAAATACTAAGGTCATTACCGATGAGATACGATGAAAATATTTCCTCAATTGAAGATAGATTTGATTTAAGCTCACTCAGAGTTGACCAGCTCCATGGGATTTTTACAACATATGAAATGAGAACATGAAATAATAAATCAGCAAAAGACGAAACAACTTTCAAAGCATCCAAGACAAATATAAATCAGAAGCAAAAACCTCAATCCCGTCATCATGAAGAATCTGATGTGGAGGAAGCCAAAATCATTAGAAAACTTTAGAAAGGATTAGGGAATTACAAAGGCGAGCTTCCTTTCAAATGTTTTAATTGTAGCAAAGTTGGTCATTTTGCATCCAAGTGTCCCTATCCCAAGGAGGACCCTAAAGACAAAGAAAAAAAAACCAAACAATACCAGAAGAAGGAAAAACCCAACTACAAGAAAGAGTTCTACAAAGGGAAAAATAATTTCTACTCAAAAGAAGAAGACAACAACTCATTAGAGTCTAGTGACAACGATGAATCTGATGACGATGAAGTTCTTTTCTTAGGTATTGAAGAATCTAAAGAGATAGAAAAAATTAAACATGAGAAGGAGTTAGAAGATGAAGCAGAAGTTAATATGGAGGAAGAACTTCTCAGTGCCTTAGATGAATTAAGAAAATAAAAAACCAAATATAGACAGTTCAAAAATTTTGTAGTTAAACAGAAAGAAAAATATGAACAATATGAAAAGGAGATGGAAAAACTTATGAACAATCTGAAAAAACAAATCTTAGAAGCAAATAAGATCAAAGAAAGTCTGGAAAAGACTCTTGAAGAAAAATAAATAACTGTTGAAAGGATGGAGGCAGAAATAGTTCATCTGAAAAAGGATCTGGATGCAAAAATCATTCAAACAAAAGCTAAAAATAGCTCTAAATTATTAGATAAGATTATTACAGCACAAAGGGATTCTAGAAATAAAAATGGAATAGGTTATTCTCAAAATAAAATCCATGTTAACTCAAAATCTTATGCAGATTCTCTTAATAGTACATTCAAGAAGAAAAATGAAGAGAAGATAAGTAATGATCAAAACTCTAGAAGATTACCTCCACCCATCAAAAAATAAGGCAAGACAATACCAAAGAAGTTTTACCAAAACAGGTATCCTCGCATTTTTTCGGGTTATTTCTTTTCATGCTCTAATTTTGGAAACAAAGCTATAAATTGTAGAGCATATAGAAAGAAAAATATGAAGTTTAGGAATTATATCCTTAAGGATAAACAAGCAGCAAATCGAGTTAAGAGCAGAAACTATAACTCCTTTGAACCTCTACAATAAGGGGACTTACAATGTTTCAGATGTCATAACCATGGACATAAAGACATTAATTGTAGACTAATGGAAGTCTCAGAACAACCCAAGTTCATTAGAGAGCATAAGAACCTTTGGAGAGTAAAAACATCAAAAAGGGAATGTCTTATTGCCCTAAAAACTCAAGATGAAAAGGATCTCTGGTATGTTGACAGTGGATGCTCAAAACATATGACAGGTAACAAGGATAAGTTTTTAGACTTAAAGAAACAAAAAGGTAAAGTTACATTTGGTGATAATGCCTCAAGTAACATACTTGGGAAAGGCACTATGAGCTTGGGAAAAGACAAAGCTAGAAATTTACTACTCCTGTGAGATTAGGAGAGAAGACATAGGAAAAATAGTTGGTACTGCTCCTAGAACTCTTGAAAATGTATATATACTAGATGCAAAATTGGATGAGTGTCATATAAATTTTGTAGATGAAAGTTGTTTATGGCATAGGAGATTGGGGCATATTAACTTTGACAATCTTGTGAAAGTCAACAACATTGATGCAGTAAGAAACTTTCCAAAAATCATAAAACCCCCAAATGCTATGTGTAGACACTGCCAACTAGGGAAACAAACTAGTGTAAGGTTCAAAACAAAAGAATACACAACCTCTAAACCTTTAGACCTTGTTCACACTAACCTATGTGGACCTGCGAGAACCAAGAGTCTACAAGGAGAGTCTTACTTTATGTTGTTCATTGATGACTTTAATAGAATGAGTCGGATATGTTTTCTCAAAGAAAAACCAAAAGCACTCAACAAATTCAAAGCCTTTAAAACCCTTGTTGAAAATGAAAGGGAGACAAAAATCAAATGTCTTAGATCAAACAATGGTGGTGAATTCAACTCAAAAAAGTTCGATGTATTATATGAAACTCATGGAATAAAAAGACAATTCTCTACTGCCAGAACACCTCAACAAAATGAGATTTTTGAAAGAAAGAACAGAACAGTTTAAGAGGCTGTAAGGACTATGCTCAATGAAGAAAAAATGGTGGATGGATATTGGAGGGAAGTTGTAAGCACAACTGTATACATATTGAACAGAGGTCAACACAGGGTTAGTAATGATAAAACTCCTTATGAACTATTTTTTGTAAGAGCTCCATCATTGAAATACTTCAAAGTCTTTGGAAGTAAATGCTACATCAAAAGACTAGATGAGAGTCTTGGAAAATTTGATGCCAGATCTAATGAAAGTATTTTTCTTGGATATGCTTCAAACAAGAAGGCATACAAATGCTACAATATTAGATCACATAATATTTTTGAAAGTGAAGATGTCAAGGTGGATGATCTAAAAACGCTAAGGATCAAAAATCAAGAGACCATATCTAAAAATAAAGATGAAGATGATATTGAGACATTTGGCACACAACTAGAAGAAGTAGAAGAGAATGAAAAAGAAAGGGAAGAAGATGATATGGATACTAGTGAAAGTGAAGAAGATAGTGAATATGGAGAGATAAGAGAAGAATTCCCAAGAAGAGATACAAAGACACCCTCAAGAATTATTCAAAAAAATCATACTGAAGAACTAATTATTGGAGATATGAATGATGGAGTGCAAACTAGAAGACAACTATTGTATCAAATAGAATTAGCATTGTTGTCACATATTGAGTCAAGTTCAATCAAAGAGGCATGTAAATATGAGAACTGGGTTAAAGCTATGAATGAATAATTGGATCAAATTTAAAGAAATCAAACTTGGGAACTAGTTCCTAGACCAAAAGATAAAAATGTCATTGGAACTAAATGGGTATATAAAAATAAAATGAATGAAGATGGGCAAGTATTCAGGAACAAAACCAGATTAGTATGCAAAGGTTATGCTCAGATTGAAGGAGTAGACTATGAAGAAACATTTTCACCTATAGCTAGATTAGAGGCAATTAGGATGTTCTTAGCTTTCTCCATCTACAGAAAATTTAAAGTGTACCAAATGGATGTCAAATGATCATTTCTCAATGGAAATTTAGAAGAGGAAGTCCATATTGAGAAACCAGATAGGTTCCAAATAACCAATAAAAGAGACTATGCTTGTAAAATAAATAAGGCACTTTATGGATTAAAACAAGAACCCAGAGCATGGTATGCAAGGCTAGACTCTTATTTACAAAAACAAGGCCTCAAAAGGGGATCAATAGACAACAATATTTATTGCAAAATTCTTTGTAATAACTTGATCATTGTGGAAGTGTATGTTGATGATATCATATTCGATAGTAATAATATAAAAATGAGTGAATACTTTCTAAGATGATGAAACAAGAATTTGAAATGTCTATGCTTGGCGAACTAAATTTCTTCCTTGGATTACAAATAATACAGTCCAAAAAGGGAGTTTGTATCCATCAGTCTAAATATGTTAATGATATGCTTAAGAGATTCTAGTTAGAGGATTACAAACCTGTTAGTACACCTATTACATTTAGATGCAAACTAAGCAAGTATGATGAGTCCAAAGCAGTAGATAGAAAACACTACAGATCAATGATTGGTAGTTTTCTCTATGTAACAGCTTCCAGACCTAATGTCAAGCAAGTTGTTGGGATGGTGGCTAGATTCCAAGCATAACCAAAGGAGAGTCATGTTCAAGTTGTAAAAAGAATCTTTAGATATTTGAAAGGAACCATAGATCTTGGTTTGTGGTATCCTAGCAAGGAGTCATTTACATTAAAAGCCCATTCAGATGTTGACTAGGCAAGAAGTGTAGATAACAGAAAAAGTACGAGTGGAGGAGCATTCTTTTTGGGAGAATCACTGGTTTCTTGGATAAGAAAGAAATAGTCCTCAATTTCTCTGTCTAGCACTGAAGCTGAGTATATTGCAGTAGCAGAATGTTGCACACAAGTGGAACGGATGAAACAAAATCTACAAGACATCAAAATAGTATTTGAAGAATCCATAACTATCCATTGTGATAATACAAGTGCGATAATTCTTTCTAAGAGCCCTGTTCAGCACTCAAAATTAAAACACATTCCCATAAAGTACCACTATCTAAGAGATCAAGCTGAAAATAAGAACATTAAATTGGAATATGTTCCAACACAAGAACAAGTGGCAGATATTTTTACAAAACCCTTAAGTAGATATGTATTTGAATATCTCAGGAAAAAATTGGGAGTAATCCTTATTCCTACCTAAATATCTCAAGTAAATAATGCATCAGTTGGAAACTATTCAAGGGGATATAGCAATCAACGAAATAAGGAGTCATTCAGTTATGACAGAAAAAGTATGATTGTAGGAGGTGTTACCAGTGATCAGAAAAGTAATTATACTGACAGATCATAAGAGAAGAAACCATTTGCCATTGATGTCAAAGGGGGAGAGAAACTTCATATAAAGGAAAACTTCATAAAAGGAAATCATCAACACAGGGGGAGTTTTGTATATGAAGTTAGTGTGTTGACCTCAATGACAAAGGGGGAGATTGCTGGAAATATTGTCATTGATGTCAACA
>ML810620.1:71523-82533 GCA_009831015.1 Picea engelmannii | reverse complement strand
ATCAGAAGATCAAAAGTTGAAGCAGATTCCAAGAAGACATAATCATACCTATGCATTAAGGGTGGTTGGGTGGTGCAAGGGCAAGTTGGTGCCTACAAAGGGAGTTGGTGCTTCCTTGTCAGTTATAGCTGACTAAACAGGGGGTCGTAGCCTCCTACCAGTTGGTGTTGGTAAACTAGGGTGTGGGTGCATCCTAATCAGTTGGTGTCGATCAAAGAGGAAGTACATATTCATTCTATGTAACATGTAAAAACAAATTTGCAGTTAATAGAGAGTTTGTGGTTTTCCCATTTGGGTTCCACGATAAAATACTGTGTTAAAATTCTGTTTGCATTAATAAATAAATAAAATGATATAATTGTTCTGTCATTGAATCACCCGCCCCCCCTCTCACTGACAGGATTTGATCATTCAAAAGGAAGAACAGATCTATTGAAGAAACCGTGAAGGCACTACTAAATGATCAGGGTTTATTTATGTTCTTATGGGGAGAAGTAGCCATGACAACAATATATGTTCAGAACAGAAGTCCTCACCGCATATTGAAGGATATGACTCTAGAAGAAGCCTTCTCAGGTAATAAACCTAATGTGGAAAACCTAAGAATATTTGGATGTCCCGTTTACTCTCACATTCCCAAGGACAAAAGTAATAAATTAGAACCCTCGTGAAAGAAGGGCATATTCGTGGGATATAGTAAATCATCCAAGGCTTATAGAATCTATATCCTGGAGCAACATAAGATTGAAGTCAGCAGAGACGTGACCTTCAATGAAAATATGGCTTTCAAGAAATCCATATAAGAAACTATAGAAGAAGAAGAGTATGAAGAGCCTATTGAAGAAGGCACATGTCTTCCAGAAAACCAAAATGAAGAAAAAGAACAACTTGATCATCTAATGCAACCATGTGAGGCCACTGATTCAGACATTATACCTAAGACCAAAAAATGACCATCTTGGCTTGAAGCAAACCTACAAGAAGAAGAAAGACTCAAGGCCCCAAGTGGGACCTTCAGAAAAAGTAAGAAGCCCAAAAGATTCTCCAGCTATACAGCATGTATGATTAAGCTTCTAGATGAAAAACCTACCACATTTGAAGAGGCAGTTCAAAAGAAACAATGGAAAGAAGCCATGACAGAAGAACACCAATCCATCATGAAAAATGATGTATGGGAAATTGTGATGAGACCTAAAGAAAAATCATTAGTAAATTCAAAATGGGTATATAAGATCAAACATGCAGTAGACAGAAGTGTGGATAAATATAAAGCAAGGTTCGTAGCTAGAGGGTTATACCAGAAGGAGGGAGAGGAATATGACAAAACATTTGCTCAGGTTGCCAAATATACTTCCATTAGAGATATCATGTCTCTTTCCTCTTCCATGGAATGGAGTTTACATCATATGGATGTAAAGATAGCTTTCCTCAATGGAGCGATCGAAGAAGAAGTATATATTGAACAACCTCAAGGGTTTGAAGTACATTCCAGAGACACTCATGTTTGTAGACTAGAAAAAGATTTATTTGAACTCAAGCAAGCTCCAAGAGTGTGGTATGAAAGAATAGACAACTATATAATGAGACTTGGTTTCTCCAAAAGTCATGCAGATCCAAATATTTACTACAAAGTCATGAACAATGCACTTGTGATTCTACTACTATATGTAGACGATCTATTCCTAACAAGTGAAGATTCTCTCATCATCCAAGGAAAAAAGGAACTAGCTTCTGAGTTTGATATAAAAGATCTTGGTCTCATGCATTATTACTTGGGACTAGAAGTATGGAAGAAGCGTGGTGAAGTATTCCTTGGACAAGGAAAGTATGCAATAAAGATTCTTTAGAAGTTTGGAATGATGGATTGCAAATCCATGGACACTCCTATGACAATGGATATAAGAAAAATAAGAGATTCAGATTTTGATCCAGTAGATCCATCACTATATCGACAATTGATTGGGTCATTGATGTATTTGGTAAATACTCGACTAGATATTTTCTTTGTCATAAACACACTAAGCCAGTTCTAGGTGGAACCTAGACATGAGCATTGAACAACTACAAAGCATGTTCTAAGGTATATCTGTGGGACACTAAACTACAATTTAATATATACAACATCCAATGATATACAACTTCATGGATTCACAGATTCAGATTGGGCGGGAAGTACAGAAGACAAAAACAGTACTTCAGGGATGTGTTTTAGCTTGGGCTTCACTATGATATCTTGGGGTAGTAGGAAACAAAAGTCTGTCACACTCAGCACAACTGAAGCAGAATATATCACATCATGTGAGGCATGTATAGAATAAATATGGCTGAGAAAGTTGATTTCTGATTTATTTGATCAGGTTCCAGATTCGACCATAATACAGTGTGACAATCAGAGTTGTATAAGGTTATCAAAACACCCAGTGTTTCATGAACAATCGAAACACATTGAGATCAAATACTACTTTATTCGAGATAAAGTCCAAGAAGGAGAAGTAAACCTCTAGTGCATCCCCACAGATGAGAAGACAACAGATATCCTGACAAAGCCTCTTTCCAGAATAAAGTTTACATATTTCCCAGACAAATTGGGGATTGTGGAAATAAATCCCTTAGCTGAAAGGGAAGAAATGAATCTCCAGGTTGGGAGGGAGAACTGACATATTATTGAATTGAGGACAGTCATTTTTAAGGTTGAAAAATGGTCCAGCTTGGGTAGTTCCTTTCCATTTCAGAAAGTGGTTTGAGATTTCTGACGAACAAGCAATTTCCAGTTCGGAAAATGGTCAAGATCGAATAGTCATTTTCGTAATGAAAATGGTTCAGTGGATTTTTGATGTACCATAGCCAACGATTTCCCATTATGGTTAACATGAGGAATGGTCTAGTATAGTCTCTCTTCTTGACGATCACTCTCAGTAGTGGTCAAGAAGACTGGTTCACCTCGTCGAACACTCATTCTTTCGAAGCTCACAGTTGTGAGTAGTTTCAAAGAATGGTCCATTTTGGAGGTTGGTGCAAGATAGTCATTTCCTTAGGAAATGGTCCAGACAATCATTCCCTAAGGCGGATTCATTCTCTCCAGATTGCACTTTGTTTAGTGCCAGAGGAATGGCCTAGATAGGTGAATGGTCCAGGTTCAACAATCAAGGATAGGCTTTCCCTAGGGTAGACTTATTCTCTCTAGGTTGCACTTTGTTTAGTTCCTGAGGAATGGCCAAGGATAGGGAATGGTCCAGGCTAAAAGATCAGGATAGTTATTCTTCCTTGCCTGAGAAGAATATTCCAGATAGCCCATCATTAATGTTCTACTATGAGGGCATATTCTCTTTTAGATCTCACAGATGTGAGTGGAAGGATGGCCCAGATGACTCAGTTTTTATCATAACATTGTTTCTTTGTAGATTGATATCAATTGATATAATGGAGACTGCATTTCTCTATACAGTAGAGATATCCTACTGTGGTGGATATTATCCACTGTTTGTGACTTTGTGTCACAGATTGAGTAGTTTTGTACTACTATGAATAAACACAGTTGTGTTCTGTCAGTTGACATTGTACCAGTTGTCATGGAGATTATCTAGTTGGATAATAATGATGGTTCTCGTGATGCTACCAGTTGAATGGTCTGTTTGTGCTCAAGACCATTATCAGTTATACCTCCCTAGCTAGGAGGGAGTTTTGATATTATGGTAGCTTCGAGAGGTATCAACCTCCATTGTGACCCTTTGACAATATTAGAATTTTCTGGAAGAACAAAAAGAGGTGAATGTAACCCTAGAAGAGATGTCGACTAAGAGAGATAATTAATATGAATTAATTAGTACCCAGAATGAGAAGTCGGCCCAGGTAGCCTGCCAAAGCCAATATAAATATAGGACACCAGTTCTCATTTTACATACAACTCTCATAATTACAGAGAGACACTTGTGCACACTGCAATCTGGCATTCTTGTGCACAAGTTCTAGAGAAGGTGTTGCTACCAGTTCTGAAGCCTATTGTTTCTATCTTTCTGGGTTGGACTCTCTAATCAGCTTTGGTTGCTTCTTGCTTGGTGCATTAGCCTTGCTTGGCTATTGGTTTACTACCAGGATTCTTCTCTTTTTCAAGGTCAAGGTGCTCGGATGGTGGCTTCGGCCTATGGTTGGGTGAAAATAGTGATATTGTCTATGGTAAACCGATCACATTCTAACAACACCATATCCTACAGTCTGTAGACTTGGCACTCCGAGGGAAATTGGTAAAGAATTGTTAAGTATGAATTTTCTCGAAGCTTCGAAGAGCGCAGTAAATCCTTGTTGTCCATCGGAAGGGGACATGCAGCGGTAGATCCTATGGTCCATATAATTCAAGGCATAAGAAGTTGCAGTTGAAGGACTTCCAGAGGCTTGAAGGTCAGAGTCCATCATGATCATTGATCACATAGTATGCATGGCTCCATATTCTATAGTCTGGAGGAGTGGTACTCCATTGGATTACATTGCAGAATTGTTATAGTCGAGGACTTCCAGAAACCTGAAGGCCGGAGTCCATCGTGATCGTTGATCATAGATGACACATGGAGGTAGACCGTAGGAGAGGGGACCTTCGGTGGGTCGACACTTTGGGAGATTGGTAGTGAAGTTTTTTGTAAACCGTCGAAGCCCAGAGTCTTGGAGTTCCTATCCATCATTGATCCAAGCAGAGAATGTGGATCATAGATCCACCATATTTCGTGAGTTCGTGAGTTCGATGGTCCGAGATATTTTTAGTGAGGTACTTTGAAAACATCTGAAGATCGGAGTCTCAGAGCTCCTATCCACCGTAAATCTAAGAAAGGTAGGAGGGTCATCGATCTGTATGTCCTTCGATTATTCGAAGAATTGACATTCGGGGAAAATGTATAGTAATGGAGGAAGATCCTCTAAATCCCCGAAGTTTTGGATCCCCGGAGGCCCGAAGCACACGATAAGCACCTAAGAATTAGCACTTTGTCATGACCCCTGGTCACATGAATTTGGGGGCCGAAGGGAAGGGGCTAGTGCCAGAAATATTTGTTTAAAGAGCATAAAAGGGACAAATTGTTCATGTAGCCATAACTTCCTACTCAAAACTTATAATTAAGCATGGAAGCAACCATTGGAAAGGTCTTCAATAGTATAAGATAATTGTTCACCCATAAATTGGATTTGAATAGTCAATTTCAAGAAATCTACAGAAAATAAGTCTGATATATTAATGAATCATAATGGTTCATGTTTCCATGAGATTATTAAGAACAATTATCCTAACAAAGTTCTATTGGCTACACATTTTTTTGCAGAATTAACAATTTTCAGATTAGAGCCAGCATAGAGTGAAGAAGTGATGGATGATACTCAGGTAGTATTCTATTAAGAAGATGAAAAAAAAGGGTTCAATGTCCAGTTGGATAGGGAAGGAACCAACTCCAATGGACATGGAGGAGAAAGGGAGGAAGACATACATCTGGTTGATACCCTCAGAAAATTGCAGACAGATGTCCAAATCCACAAGGATTATAATGAGAGGATTATGAATACCAAAGAACAACGTGAAGACTTCAACATGAAGTTAATTCAGAGCTTGGAAATAATTGAAAATAAGTTGGATAAGGAGAGTGGCTCCAACAAATCAAGAAGTCACGAGACCCCTGAGAAGAAAGGAAAATCAAGGAGTGGTAGCCAACATCACCATCACTCCCAAAATCATTCCCATAGAATATCACATGGTATCTCAATTCCATCCCATGTCAGGAAACATAGGAGGTCTGGGGTAGATGAATTGAAAGGAGAAATGAATAAGATCAAACCTCCTACTTTTGATGGAGAGCATAAGAAGGATGAATATGTTGAGACATGGTTTCTAGGAATGAGGAAGTACTTCCAATTGCATAATTATTCTTCTCATGCAAAGGGAATAATTTCCATTTGCTAGCTTAAAGGAAAGGCATCCATGTGGTGGGATCAGCCGGTGTAAGTACGACACCTCAGGGAGAAAAATGTGACTTGGAAGGAATTCAAGAGGAATTTTGAGAAGAAATACCTGACCAAGAGGTATTATGATAAAAATATGAAAGATTTATTTGAACTTCAACTGGGAATCATGGCTATTGATGAATATGAAAGGATATTCTTAGAGATATTGAAGTATGTATCCTTTATCAAGGATGAGACAGTGAATATTCATAGGTAGATAAGTGGGATGCCATATTTCATCAGTGATAAAATCCAATATGATGATCCCAAGACTCTAGAAGAAACTATAAGGAGATAAAATTTCTTATATGATCAACAAAAAAGAAAACCTACTTTACATAAGGCTTAGGAGGACAAGAATAATTTCAAGAAGGAACAGAGGCAGAAGGGAAACAAGCCTCCATTTTTCAAAAATAGTCCTCAAGGACAACCTTATTTTAGAGAGAATAGAATGGTTCATGTAGGTGGGAAAATTCCAAGGCAAGCACCCATTCAATGTTGGGGATGTAAAGGAGACCACAAGTATAGATATTGTCCTCACAAAAATGACAAGGTGAGAGTTTTCCACAATGTATAGCCCTATGACGATGTACAACAAGTCTCAACTAGTTATGAGGATGTTCTAGACCTATCCCTCATCGGGAAGGTGAGGAAGGGACAAAAGAAAGGATCTGGAAAGGATTAAAATAATAAATAAGACTCAAGATATTCTAACCAGCAGAAGAATAATTTTATCCATATAAAATATTTCAACTGCAACAATCATGGCCATTATTCTTCTTATTGTCTTGAGAAGAAGGGAAAGGGTGAGAAACAACAACAAGTAGAGTTTGTAGGAAGTATTAAAGCTCCATGTGTGGATGAGTTGACTTCTAGGATTGATGTAACAAACTTTTCCATGGTTTTGTGCCTTTCCACCAACATAATTTCAAGTGTTGGATGGTATGTGGATAGTGGAGCTTCGAGATATATGACTTATGATATAAATATCTCGAACATGTTCCAATAACAAGAGGGATTAATTTGTGTGGCATTGGGTGGTGATGCCACATATCATGTTAAGGGATTGGGCTCCATATATTTCCATAAGCCTTTAGGTGATGCTATTGAGTTATATCATATCTTGTACATTCCTGATTTAACAAAGATTTTGTTTTCAATTTATTGCATCACATTTATAGTGTTTTGTTAGGTTTGATGGTCAACAAGTAAACATTAGAGACAACAACAAGCTATTCAAAAATCCAATCGACCAAGTATGGAAAGATTCCATAATGGATGAGGGTTTCTTTATCCTTGATGAGACTCTTACTCTAGAGAATTTCTCTAGACTTGAGGAGACAATTACAAAACCATACGTGGAATCAATGATTGATTCCTTGACTGCAATTAATGAGAGTATGTAAGATTAACAAGATAAGTTTGTTACAAAAGGATTCTCTCAACAAGAGGTACTTACTCTTACTCTCCTTGGCTTCTCAACAACATACTAACTACGAATCATTCTCCTTAAATTATTCTACCTGCAATTGTTGTTCTCAATATCGATTTATCTATATAATTCAATACCCATGGGTATTCACAGTGCACCTTAATGCAACCCAATGCTCCTCAGAGCATACAAACATTTCTTCCTTTAATCTAAGTATTGGCATCGACAAGGGAACTCCTTATTCATGTTTCTCTTCACAACAACTATCTAAAATTGGCATGTTTCTCCTCCTCTTTCAATTCTTCAAATTCTCCTTACCCAAAAGATCCAAAAAGAATATACAAGCTCTAATACCAATCTAATGTGATGAGTAAATGAGGTAAACCCAAAATTTGTGTAATCTTAAGAGGAGTTTCCAAAGGGAATATATAGTAACCCCTATTGTCAATGTCCAGAACAAGTAGCTCATACACATTACACATTAAATCCAATAAATTATTATCTCATTATGGAGACATTTATCCATTGCACAACACCCACTTACAACTAAGGGACAAAATGATCCTTAGATCATCTCAAATACCCACATACATGAAAATGAATTGATGTCCTCGCAATCCCTCATACCATCTTAAATACTTGCAAGCATACAAATGCATTGACATGCTTGTTATCTCAAATACTCACAATGAGATAAATGCACCAATGTGCCTATAATCCCTCAAACACAACACCCACTCACAATCTATTTGTTGAATTATCCTTGGATCATATCCAATACCTATAGGAATTTAATCAATGGGATCATTTGACATACCTGCATGCATACAAATGACATGCTTATCATTAGGTTAAAATTATTTAATTGGCATCACAGAAAGAAAATTATTATGATTGTTATTATCTTAGTTACAGGGGCATACCACCTACCTCTATGGACACCCTCATTGGCATAAATACCATGGTATATTGGGGATTATATATTGTGAATAACCAACCCTCAAAACCAATTTGGGACAAGAGAGAAGGAGACTACATAATCATAAAATATATTCCAAGACACCACAAGATAGGTTATCCAAGTATTAGTCTTATGAACTAGCGCCAAGACATAGCACATATTTCAATGTTCCACTAACATGAAAAATGATAGATCTAAATGCACATATGTGCCTATAATCCCTTGGGAAAAACACCCACTCACAATCCAATGAATCCCAAAATCATCTCAAATTCTCGTAGGTATACAAATCCACCAAGATGCTTATAATCCCTTCGATCATCTCAAATACCCACATGGTCACAAATGGCTTACAAATGTATTGATGTCTTTGTAATCCCTTGAATCATCTCAAATAACCACACACCGTATAATCCCTCAAATCATCTCAACACTTAGAGGAGAGATAGGAAGGCCCATCTAAAATACCCACATGCATACATATGCAATGATGTGTTTGTAATTCCTTGGATCATCTCAAATCCAAGTAAGCATAAAAATCCATTGATGTGATTATAATCCCTCACATCATCTCAAATATTCATAGGCATACAAATGGCCTTCAAATGCACTATGTCGCTATCGTCCATCAAATTATCGAAGATAATTGCATTGGCATCCCTCTCAAATCATTTCATCCTATAGAGGGGGAAAAGCACATCTCAAATACTCGCAAATCATATGAATGCATAGATGAAGAAGGAAAATGCTACCTCACAAACAATCAACCATTATGTTACCTCTTTAAACACCCACATTAGCATATCTTTGTTTATTAAAACTTATAAACTTATACATTGTCGTTCACTAATCCTTACATCCACTATGAAATAAGAAATTTCATAATGGTAAACCTATTCGAAAGAACTACAAAATAAGTGTCCCTATAATTATTATCCCTATATGTAAGCACATAAATAAATAAATAAAAAAGAAAAAACCAAGAAATCACGCATCCTAGGATGACAAATGATACCCGATGAGGTTGAGCATGAGGTGGAGCTATCATCCTTATGCGAGTCATATTCAAACTCGTTAGAACTTTCAAATTTTCAGAAACGATAAGAGACGTGGAGAAATGGATAAAGTGGAAGGTGGGACTCGGGAGATTTCTTACAAAAGTGGATCAAGATTTTGTTGGAGACTGACGGGATTTATCCGTTACCTTTAACAGTCTGAATTTATGTCTGAATTTTCATTGCACTTATTTGTTTGTCTCTGTGTATCTGTTTGTCTATATTTTAGCTTTTTTGAATCGGCTCCTTTGCTTTTTTGTATCTGTTTGTCTATATTTTAGCTTTTTTGAAAGGGAATCAAGCTTTTTTGAATCGGCTCCTTTGCTTTTTTGTATCGGCTACTTTAACGGTCTCTGTATTTTATCTTTTTTAAAGGGAATCAAGCTTTTTTGTATCGGCTCCTTTGCCTTTTTGTATCGGAATTTATATATATCATTGCACTTGCTTCTTCACATCCTCCTCCCCTGTAATTTGCAGAGTCTCTTTCTATTTATATTTGTGTCTCTGTATGTGTGAGGTTGTGTATATGTTTGTGTCTCTTACCTGTTTATCTGTGTGTATCCGTTTTTGTGTATGTGTTTTTTTGTTTATGTGTGTTCTATATTATGATAGAGGAGGCTGGATGTTCTTTGAATTTGAATGGATATCAAGGTTTAAATGATCGAAGAAAGGACGTTGCATCAGGAACGCCCACTACAGTGACAGGTATGGCTTTTTGTATGCCTCTTTAATAGATAAGTTAAGTTTGTTCATATTTAACCAAATTTACTCTCAATCATGAGTATGATTCAGGCAGGTTGGTCATGAATAGATGCAGTGGAGTGCAATGAGCAGACAAGCCCTCAGATGACCTGGCCCATGGACGGTATGTCTCTATATCCCTTTTAAATATACGGTTATTAGAATCATGCTTTTCTTGTTTTGGTCTTTATTTATTTTTAAAAGAGTGTAGTCCAGTCTTCATTCCTCAATGAGTCTCAATCACCCATGGTTTTTCTTACCTTTCCCTTCTTCCTCAATGAGTTTCAGTCACGGCTGTTGATCAATACAGAGAAATGAGTTTCAGGAATATCCATCCCATGCCAGAAATCCTTAAATATGATTTCCTCCCAGACCACTTCACAATGCCAAAAATTCACTTCCCGAGTCCTTATCTGTCCCAGAAGAACTCCCTCAAAGAGTTTCAGTCATGGCTGTCCATCAATATAGAAAATAGGTTATTTAGAAATATCCACCCCATACCAGAAATCCTGAAATAAGACTCCTTCCCAGTCCACTCCACAATGCCAATTACATCTGCCATTTACGTCCTGAGTCGTTATCTGTCTGAGAAGAACTAATATTAGATAGAATGAAATGGGTATTATAATAACCTGCAATTACAGAGTATAATATGAAGTTTCAGTTTCAGTCAATGAGTTTCAGTTTCAGTCACGGTTGTTCATCAATACAGAGAAATGAGTTTCAGGAATATCCATCCCATGCCAGAAATCCTTAAATATGATTTCCTCCCAGACCACTTCACAATGCCAAAAATTCACTTCCCGAGTCCTTATCTGTCCCAGAAGAACTCCCTCAAAGAGTTT
>ML810620.1:38925-54813 GCA_009831015.1 Picea engelmannii | reverse complement strand
TATATATTACCTCATTAAATAAATATCTTCATTAATTTACAAATCATATAATTTTATTTTACATATCAAATTTATATAATAATAATAATAAAATATTTTTAATTAAATGAGTTCGCAATTTTTTTTGTTAATAGAGATACTAAAATCTTAAAACTTCTTCATTAATTTACAAATCATATAATTTTATTTCACATATCAAATTTATATAATAATAATAATAAAATATTTTTAATTAAATGAGTTCGTAATTTTGGTAGATTATCACTTCAGTGTGTATCCCTCAGTCTCAAATTCGTTAAGCATTTTTTGGATTCAAAACCCGAGTTCGTATGCTCAAGATATCCATGTTTCTGTCTAACTGCCCAAAAAACATCTTTTTACATGGGTAACATAACTAAGATCTTCTTGGTTCCATTCTTAATGCTTAATACTAAGTCACATTTTCTTGGTTCCACTCTTCCGTACATAGTCTCGCTTCTAAATTTCTTGTTTCCATATCCCCACGTTTATTGTTTCTATCACTCACCGGGTCATTTTCCTTAGTCTCATTTATTTTTACGGTGCATAATTGCACTCCTTTATTCCCCTCCTTACCTCCACACACCTTACCCCTGCTCCACATTCCCTTACTCCATTCCCTCTCTATTCATTCCTCCCCACTCACCCATACTTAACCACTTTTCAAAGTTTTTGGACCTACCCCCTTTATCCCTTAGCCTCACCCTGCATTTCACTCCCTTACCCCCTCTTCACTCCCTTACTGCCCACTCATTCGCACTTAAAATCTCATCAATATTTCAAACATCTGGTGTCGACGCATTATTTTTTGCACATGGTATCCAATGAGAACAATACACATGGAAACCTATGAAGGGGTGACACATGGTAGACATATGGCACCATACAACTTGTAACATGTTGCAACAAATGGTGATATTACATATGGCAGATTATTGACCTTTCACGTATTATTGACCTATCACGTGAAGACACATGGAGAAATTTTTACTGCTCCCTCACTACACTCCTCCCTCACTCTACATTCCCTCCCTTATTTCTCCTTCCTCAGTGCTCACCTCCCTCCCTCCTTCCACACTCTCTTCCCTCTCCCATTTCTCCAACACTTAACCATATTTCCTAAGATTTTACTCATGCAACCACATTATGACACATGGAAACGCATTATTTCTTTCACATGGTATCCAATGAGAATGATACACATGGAAACCTATGGAGGGATGACACATGGTATACATATGGCACAACACAACTTGTAACATGTGGCAACAAATGGTGATATAAAATATGGCATATTATTGACCTTTCACGTATTATTGACCTATCATGCGAAGACACATGGAGAAATTTGTACTGCTAACTCATCATGTTGGTTGGGCATGAGGTCGAAGTTGACGAAGACACTCATCATGTTGGATGGGCATGAGGTGGAAGTTGACGAAGACACTCATCATGTTGGATGAGCATGAGGTGGAAGTTGACGAAGACGCATGGATAAATTTGTATTGCTAACTTATCATATTAGCTAGGCATGAGGTGGAAGTTGATTGGGAATTTAAAATAATAATTAATTTATCAATTTCTAAGGGAAGGTCAAATTCTAAAGTCTCCAAAGTCTCTTCTTTGTCTCCTCTTAACTCAAATTAGGTGGATGATACACCTTTTTTATATATACCATTAATTCTCCAAGAGTCACATGCATGTGGGATTAACCTTTTATAAACAAAATTCAAATTTTTAAAGGATGGAGGTGAATTAAAATCAAGGGCCCAGATTGCTCGGTGAAGATCGATGAACTGTTATTGAGTGTTAATCCTCTGAAGGCCATATCTTGAGATCCGAGAGTCATACTTGGGAAAACGTTATCTTGCTCGAAAGGTAATTCAATGAGGAATATGATGGAATAGGTTTTAAGGGATGAAATTGGCCATGTTTCTCTCATAAATTGAAAGAACAATCATCTTTATCTTTATGGTTTGATGATAGATATGCTTGGAACCCCAACTTCTCGAGGTCATATCTTGAGTTTCAGAACTCCAAATTGTGCTCAAGAGGACTCGTTGGAAAGTAGAAACAATGAAGATTGCATATAAAATGTTTTCAATAGATTAAAAGGAAAATATGTTACTCGTAAAATTAAAACATAGTCATCTTTTGTTAAAGGCGGGTAAATTGAAAGATTGAAAATACAGTTAATTAAAAAACCTTTATTAAAAGAATAAGTGGGCCCTACTTGGAGATAAGAATTTCAATGACAAAATTTATTAATGAGAATAAAATAAAACATTAGTTAAAGGTGTTTTACTCGAAAAGGATTCATGGAAATTTCTAGAAAGGAAAACCATAACTACTTCAAGAACATTGAAAGAAACTTTTAAAAGGACAAAAGAAGGAATTATCAAGAGGTTGGAAGTCAGAAGTTTATACAGTGATGAAGAGTTTGCAAGAAGAAAAGATCTATATTTCTCATATTAATTGGACTGGCCTGCTAAATCTTGTCTCTCTACATCTTCTTCTCTTCTGTTTCTTTCAATCAAATCTTTCATGTATTTTCAGAAAAACATGAAGATTTGGGTCTGAGCAATTCTTTCTCAAAAGTATTAAGTCATCTTGTAAACTTTTATGTGCAGAGGAACAAGATACCTCATTGTAAAAAGGAAATTGTAGTTTAATCAGAGTTTATCATTTTTTCATTGAGATTGTTGAGGCTGTTGAGACAACTTTATTTTTCTAAGAGGGTTAAATTTATTACATGTGGGATATTATTATTGATTCCTCTACATAGAGGTATTTTGTGGCATAAATTTAATCACCTCTCAAGACTTGATATTTTGAGTGTGATATGTTTAAAGTGTTCCTATCATATTCTTTATTGAGTTTTGATGATGCACTCTTCTAAAGTTCTTTGATGACATGTCCATCTTTGTTTTTTCCATTCCTATTACAAAGTCATAGAAGATTCAAGGTTCAATTTATCTTACAAGAAATAAAGAATGTCGTTTGAATGGAGACTCCAAAACCTTGTTGTAATATTCCAGATATAAAATAGTATGCAAAACATAAATAATTAGCTAGAAATGGAAGATAAACAATGATATAACTAGAACAATACCACAATAATACCAAAATAATACCAGAATAACACCAGAAAGAGCACTTTGATTACTGAGAGCAATGTTCATTTGCCTCTTCGAGGGGTCAACCTCTAGCAGAGCATATCTCTATTACAATAATATCCAAGACAAAACTTCTCATACCCACGACTCCTATTTATACTAAATATGTCTATCAAAAGAACAATCTAGAGGAAGGTCCTTCTAGAAGTGGAAGCTTCTATTAGGTCTTCTCACATTTGACTTATTCTTCCTTATTGATAGGACTTATTAATATTGACCTTTATTACACGGAAATATATTATTCTACCTACATGATGGGTTAGGTCCCTAACATGTCCTCCCACTTAAAAGAAACCTTGTCCTCAAGGCTTGACATGAGGAAATTGTTGCAGAATGGTAGTTAGTTCCCAAGTGGCATCTATTGGAATTATATCTTTCCACTAGACTAAAAATTTCTTGATGGTTCGTCGAAACAGATGATGCTCAAGCTGTTCCAAAACTGCTTGTGGATATAGCCAAATGGATCCTTCTTCATCCAACTCAGGAAGGTTGTTTTGAGTTTGGCACTTAGTTCCAATCACCGTCTTTAAGTAGGAAACATGAAAAATAGGATGGAGCTTAGAATGACTGGGAAAAGCTAACTGATAGGCCACCTGTCCCACACGCTTGAAAATGATATAAGGACGATAAAATTTGGGTGCCAATTTCTAACAATGGTCAAACTTGAGGTAATTTTTCCTGTAAGTTTGCAGTCGAAGAAAAACCTGATATCATTATACAAATTGACGTTCAGAGTGACCTTGATCTTCTTGTTTCTTCATGTGATTCTAGGCCATGACTAAATTCTCTTTGAGGGTATAGAGAATATCCTCTTGCACTATAAGCATTTCATCAACTGCCTGGACCTTTGAGACACCTGGAAAGGATGAGAGAATTGAAGGTGGATTTTGTCCATATATCGCTTCAAAAGGAGTCATGCTAGTAGTTGTATGGTAATAATTGTTGTACCACGATTCATCTAGTGGTAACCATTGAACCCACTGATTTTTCCATTCTAATGCAAAACACCTCAAATATGTTTCCAAACACTTGTTCACAACTTCAGTTTGAGAATCATTCTGGGGATGATAAGTTGTGTTGAGATGCAATTGGGTTCCTTGTAGCTTCAATAGTTCTTGCCAAAAATTGTTGGTGAAAGTTGGGTCGTGATCATAAACAATAGAATGGGGCATGCCATGAAGATTGAAGACATAATCCATGAAACACTGAGCTAGAGTGGAGGCTGTAAATGGGTGTTGAAGAGCACATAAATGAACATACTTGGAAAGACGATCAACTACCACCATGATGAACGATTTATTTCCCAATTTAGGTAAGCCTACAATAAAATCCATAGATATATCCCACCAAATAACAAGTGGAATCAGAAGTGGTTGTAGTGTCCCGGGATATTTGACTATTTCTCCCTTGCTGTGTTGACAAACATCACATTCAGCCACAAAATTTTGAACGTCCTAGTTCATACCATCCAAGAAAAAAGAATGTTTGACCCAGTCATAGGTTTTGGTAAACCCAGAGTGTCGAGTGATGGGTGTAGCATGAAGCTCAGAAAGTACCGTGGATTTAGGTTTTGAATGTTTACTTAAATACAAAAAACCTTTGTATTGAAGGTCATCATTGAGCCAAGAGTAACCTAGGGAGACTGTACAATTAGCTTGAAATTGTTGTATCAAATGCAAACTTTTGGGATAATGTAGCCATTCTTGGAAAACAACTTGGAACCAATCTGGTACAATGAAGGAGAGAGAAAAAAGGGACCCTTCATCTTCATATTTTCTGGAAAGTGCATCACCAACTATATTGTCTTTTCCTTTCTTGTAAATGATCTCATAATCATATCAAAAGAGATTAGTCACTCATTTTTGTTGCTCTGGGAAGGAAAGGCATTGTTCCAAAAAATACTTGAGGCTTTGATGATCTGTATTAATTTGGAAGCGTTTCCCCAATAGATAAGGGAGCCAAAGATCCAAGACATGCAGAATATCCAACATTTCCTTTTCATATATTCATTTTCCCAAATGTCGCTCTGATAGTTGTTTGCCGGTAAAGGCCAAAGGTCGACCCTTTTGCATAAGGACTACACCAATTCCTTTTTCAGAAGCATCACATTCCAGGACAAAGGTCTTTGTGAAATTAGGAAGGGATAGGACTGGAGTGGTGCACATGACCATATTCAAGGTTTGAAAAGCCTTAGCAGCTGTTGGAGTCCAAGTGAAAGAATTTGTTTTAAGGAGAGAAATGAGAGGTGCCACGGTATTTACATAATTATTAGCAAACTTGTGATAATAACCTGTTAAACCCAAAAATCCACGAAAGCTTTTGAGAGTCTTTGGGTGAGGCCAATATTGCATAGCTTCAATATTTTTACGATCCACCCTGACACCAACCTTGCCAACAATATGACCCAAGTACTAGACTTTCAAGGTGCCAAAAGAACATTTAGATTGTTTGAGTAAACGTTGGTGCTGAGAGAGTAGATGGAGAAATCGATCCACATGAGCTAGATGGGTTATCCAAGTTTTACTATAGATGAGGATATCATCAAATAAAACTAAGACAAAATATGGAGAAAAGGACAGAAGACATGATTCATGAGGCTTTGGAAAGTGGAGGGAGCATTACACAAGCCAAAGGGCATGACCAAAAACTCATAGTGGCCCTCATAAGTTCTAAATGCATTCTTAGGAATGTCTACCTCTTTCATACAGATCTGGTGATAGCCAAAATGAAGATCAAGTTTAGTAAAGAACTAGGGACCACTCAATTCATCCAAGAGGTCATCAATGACAAGAATGCGAAAATTGTCTTTAATGGTGAGTTTGTTGAGGGCGCTAAAGTCAAGACACATCCACCAAGAACCTTATTTCTTAAGGACCATGACTAGAGGAAAAGAGCAGGGGACCGTACTAGGGTGGATAACACCTGCGTTGAGCAATTCTTGAACAATTTTCTCAATTTCATGTTTTTGGGAAAATGGATGACAATAAGGACAGATATTGGGAGGAAGGATTCCTAGGACAAGGGGAATGGAATGATCATGAACACCATGGGAAGGAGGGTTTCCCTAGTGAGTGGAAAAAAACCACTTGATGTTTAGAGAGGATGGATTGGAGGTCCTGCGGCACAGAGGGTGCCTCAGTGGCTTGTATGGCATTGAGTTGGGAAATAATGCCAGAATGACCTTTTTTTAGCATCTTTTCCATGCAATGGGAACTGATGATCTCCTTGGAACCAACGTTGATGGCTTGGAACTTATATTGTTGGCCCTCCTGGTTGAATTGCATGGTTAATTCCTTAAAATCCATTGGAATGGGACCCAAAGTCCTTATCCATTTTTCACCCAACATAATGTCACAACCACCCATGTCGATAGAAAGCATATGAGATTTCATGTGGTACTCACCAATTTGGATATGCACATTTTCACAACGCACTCCACAATTCATGGACCCGCCATTGGTAATCATGATTTGAAAATTATTGATGACACTAATATAGCAATTAGTTTCTTGGGAAATGAAGTGATGAATGAAGTTATGGGTGCTTCCACTATCAATAAGAATGATGACCTTCCTATACTTAATGTAACCAATTAGCTTGAGGGTTTGGGGAGAACAGAAGCCAGTGAGAGAATTTAGGGAAATGAATGGTTCTACTTTAGGAGGGTCTGAGGGAGGGGTCATGTCAGTGGGTTCAGGTGACACAGATGCAAGGGGAGCCTCAACATCATCTTCTGAAACATCATCTGAGATGTCCATAAAAATACTGTGTTCCTTACACTTGTTCCCAGGAAAATATTTTTCATCACAATTATAACAAAGGCCTTTGAGTTTTCACTCATCCATTTCAGCCCTGGTCAATTTCTGGATATTTAGTGGAGTAGAAGGAGGAGTGGGAGTGACTGGTTTAGGGAAAGGAATAAAGGAGGGTTTTCGGTTTTGATAAGAGACAACATGTTGTTCCTCCTTATCTCTTTTAGTATCATCCACCCAACTTTGAGGCCAAGCCATGAGGACACGGGCACGAATCTTATCCTTGAGGCCATTGATAAAACATTCTCAGAAAAAGGCATCATAAATGCCCTCTGTACGAAAACCCAATCGCTCAAAATCGGTTATAAAGTCTTCCACTGTGCCATATTTTTTCAACTTTGTCAAACAACCTAAATGGTTGGTGTCAGTGTCAAAGCATTCATAAAGCTCTGCCACAAAGTGTGTCCAAGCCACATACCCTTAGCAGAAGTTGTTTCTCCATTGCCACCATTGCCAATGTTCTTGATCTATATGGAGAACACCATACCAGAGTTTGGCAAACTCATCCATAATGTCATACAAAGAGAAATAATTTTCCATTTGAGTTACCCAGCCAATGGGATCTGAACCATCAAATTTGGTCACATCCACATGTGGAAGGCATAGGCCACGCTGAAGGTGATGGGGATGAAAGTTCTGGGAATGAGAGGAAGTTTCACCTTTGGATTGCAAAGGTGGGTCAAATGAGGGAAGATATACATGGATATGCATCTTGGCACAAATCATCGTAGTGAAGGATTCAAGCTGGGTAGAAAAGTATTGTTTGAGGTCTTGTTTGAGGTCCTCTATTTTGGCATTGATGGACGAATGCATGTTTTTATTGATGGTGGAAATATTGGCACTGATTTTTCTCACTTCATGTTTGGTTTCTGTGAAATTAGAGTGCAAGGAATTGAATAAAGCTTCCAAGTCTTGGCTACAGGTGTGGGCCATGATGAAGAGGCAACATGAAAAGGGGTAGGTGGGACCACACAGAAAATGGGTTATGGGTGAAGTGTATCACAACGATCAGGGCAACGAGTTGAATCCAATGACGTAAATCTTAAATAAGGGTGTTGAAAAGGGGTTAGGTCCATGAGAAAAAAAAATTGCTAAAAAATGATAGGTATGGTTGTGATAAGTGCGAAGAGAGACATCCAACAAGATAGGTCTCAAATAATGGTGCCAACAATATCCATACTTTTTTTTTTATGCCTGCGGAGTTATACTATGATCTGAAGAATATTGCAGTGATGAAATGCCCAAATTTTTAACAGGAAGAAATGTGTAGTAATTTCATAACCCAAATGCATGAGACACAATTGCGCAGCAATAGATCATATATGTTTTGTTTTTGTTTCCATCCCAAGGGTTAGGGTATTCAAGAGTTCTACAAACAATGGTTTTCCCTGTGTTATATCTCTATGATATACGTGCAGGGTCCAGAAGTAGTACTCGACCCAATATCTCAGGGCACCAATGAAGGAGGATAGACCATGCCCTTAACGGTACTACCCGACTACCCAGGTACTAGAGATTATCTTCCCAAGTGTTGATATTGGTGCCACTATAGCAGTGAGGTGGTCGATCAGTTTATCTATGGAGGGCTTCAATATATCTATGTCGATCTATATACAGGTGTTGTTTGATGCACTACCACTCGAAAGGGTACCAACACGAGTTACATGGGTGGCCAACAGATGTGCACTTAAGTACCACTTGTATTTCCTGTGTGTATGAATCCCTAGTCATGAGTTTGTGCACATAACAACAGATATTTGTAGCTTAAAGATGTCGGAATATGTCTCTACCTTGAAAAAAAAATTAACTGAGAATTTTTTGTCGAGGAAGGTGCTCTGATACCACTTGTAATATTCCATATATAAAATATTATGCATAACAGAAATAATTATCTAGAAATGGTAGATAAACAATGATATAATGAGAACAACACCACAATAATACCAGAATAACACCAAAAAGAGAACTTTGATTACTGAGAGAAATGTTCACTTTCCTCTTCGAGGGGGAAAACTCCAGCAGAGCAGAGATCTATTACAATAATATCCAAGACAAAACTTCTCATATACTTGACTCCTATTTATACTAAATATATCTATCAAAAGAAAAATCTAGAGGAATATCATTCTAGAAGTGGAAGCTTCTATTAGGTCTTCTTACATTTGACTTATTCTTCCTTATTGCTAGGCCTTATTAATATTGACATTAATTACATGGAAATATATTATTCTACCTACGTGAGGGGTTAGGTCCCTAACACTTGTAGACACAAATCTTTGTTGATACACTTTATCTTATATTTTCTTCAAATGATCTGATGTGTATCTGTATCCCCGTATATAAAAGTTTTACATTTGTATATATTAGATTTCTTGGAAGATTTCTTGGGGTTTTCTCTTTATCATTCACTCTTTACATTCATTGCAAAACCATACAAAGAATCTTCCAATATTTCATCCAAAGAGGTGTACCACCTCTCTAAGAACATAGGGGGATTCATTTCCTCGTGAGTTTGACCTTAAGGTCGTAAAATAGTCTTTTAGATAAAAATATGGGTATAGGTGGGAAAGTGTATCACAACGATTAGGGAAACGAGTTGAATCCAATGAGGTAAATCCTAAATAAGGGTGTTGAAAAGGTGTTGGGTCCACGAGAATTTTTTTTTGCTGAAAAATGATAGGTATGACTACGATAAGGGCGAAGAGAGACATCCAACAAGATAGGTCTCAAATAATGGTGCCAACAGGATCCATACTTTTTTTTTTACTCCTGCGGAGTTATACTCTGATATGAAGAATATTGTAGTGATGAAATGCCCAAATTTTTAACAGGAATAAATGTGTAGTAATTTCACAACCCGAATGCAGGAGACACAATTGTGCGACAATAGATCTTATATGTTTTGTTTTTTTTTTCATCCCAAGGGATAGGGTATTCAAGGGTTCTACAAACAAGGGTTTTCCCTGTGTTATATCTCTTTGATATACGTGCAGGGTCCAACAGTAGTACTCGGCCCAATATCTCAGGGCACCAACGAAGGAGGCTAGACCATGCCCTTAACCGTACTACCCGACTACCCAGGTACTAGAGATTATCTTCCCAAGTGTTGATATTGGTGGAACTATAGCAGTGAGGTGTCTGATCGGTTTATCTATGGAGGGCATCAAGATATCTAGGTCAATATGTATACAGGTGTTGTTTGATGCGCTACCACTCGAAAGGGTACCAACATGGGTTACACGGGTGGCCAACAGATGTACGCTTAAGTAACACTTTTATTTCCTGTGTGTATGAATCCCAAGTCATGGGTTTATGCGCGTAACAACAGATCTTTGTAGCTTAAAGATGTCGGAATATGTCTCTACCTTGAAAAACAAATTAACCCACAATTTTTTGTTTAGGAAGGTGCTCTGATACCACTTGTAATATTCCATGTATAAAATAGTATGCAGAACAAAAATAATTAGTTATAAATGGTAGATAAACAATGATATAACGAGAACAACACCACAATAATACCAAAATAATACCAGAATAACACCAGAAAGAGAAATTTGATTATTGAGAGCAATGTTCACTTTCCTCTTTGAGGGGGTCACCTCTAGCAGAGCAGAGCTCTATTACAATAATATCCAAGACAAAACTTTTCATACCCTTGAATTCTATTTATACTAAATATATCTATCAAAAGAAAAATCTAGAGGAAGATTATTCTAGAATTGGAAGCTTCTATTAGGTCTTCTTATATTTGACTTATTCTTCCTTATTGCTAGGCCTTATTAACATTGACATTTATTACATGGAAATATATTATTCTACCTATGTGAGGGGTTAGGTTCCTAACACTTGTAGACACAAATATTTGTTGATACACTTTATCTTATATTTTCTTCAAATGATCTGATGTGTATCTGTATCCCTGTATATAAAGGTTTTACATTTCTATATATTATATTTCTTGGAATATATCTCGAGGGTTTCTCTTTAGCATTCACCCTTTACATTCATTGCAAAAACATACAAAGAATCTTCCAATATTTCATCCAAAGAGGTGTACCACCTCTCTAAAAACATAGGGGGATTCATTTCCTCATGAGGTTGACCTTAAGGCCCTAAAATAGTCTTTTAGATCAACATATGGCTATAGGCGGGGAAATCCAAGAGGAATTGTTTTTCATATTTTATCCTCTTAGTGTCACAAAGGTGACAGATTCTCTCATCCCATGGTGTTTGGGGAGTTTTCGAATGCCCAATTTCACTATAATGTTTCTCACGTTTAAATAGTTGTGAAATTTAAAATTTAAAGTTAAAAATGTGCTATTAATAATTAGATTATAATTTTTATTTGTAAACATAAATTTAAAATAAAAATAAATATAAAATAGTAATAATACACACACACACACACACACACCCTATCCTCATCCCTCACATACACAAGCTATTCAATTTAGCAATCAAGCAGGGATTCCCTAAACCTTGGACACAAATCCTCATTGCTCCTATTTTTAAAAATGGCAATATAAACATTCCCTCTAAAACAAGACCATTATGATTAGCCTGATTTTAGCCAAGATTTATGAAATTATTTTGGAAAAGAAGATTAGCCTTTGGCTAGAAAGTCATGGTAAAAGAGCTAAAGGTTAGGCCAAGTTTAGGAGATATCATTCAATTGTGGACGATCTGGTTACCTTTAATATCATTACAGAGGAGTTATGCAATACTAAATCCAATCTTTTTTGTTGTTTTGTTGACTTTAGAAAATATTTTGACATGGTTCCTAGAAAAAAACTTTGGAATAGGTTAGAAGAGATAAAATTTCCTTTCGAGTTGAGGGTTGTTGCAATAAGGTTGTATGAGCACGTTATTTCCAAGTTTAAGAAAACTGAGGGTTGGTCAAGAGAGATTAACTACATTATTGGAGTCAAGAAAGGTTGTCCCTTGTCCCCTACCATTTTTGACATATACATTGACAAGTTAGAATATTGCTTGGAAGAAGAAGGATGTGCCAACCCTACTCTCATAGGTATAGTCATCAATCTTCTTATTTATGTTGATGATATAGTTCTTATGTCAAGGATCCCCCACGATCTTGAAAACCAACTAAGAATCCTCAAGGATGTTTTCTCCAATATGGGTATGACTGTTAATACTGACAAGACGAAGGTCATGATTATTAAATCCAATAATATCACTTATGATACCTTTGTATATGAAAACAACAACTTGGAGGAGGATACTTCATAAAAATATCTTGGAATCCATATTCACCACAACCTCAACTTGAATTATAAAATTGAGAAAAGGATTATTGGGGGATGGAAAGCTTATTATGGTGTTGAAAACAATTGTAAATCAACTGATCTTTGGATATGTGATAAGAAGAAACTCCTCTTTGAGACTCTTGTTATAATTATTATTATATATGGATGTAAATTCTGGGGATGTGGTATCTCTCATGAATACTAGAGAAAGATAGAGAATATCCAAAAAAAAATTATAACCTATAATATCAAAATTAAAGGAAATACACCCTATTCTATCCTCCTATTAGAGGAAAGTCTTTCCCCCATTGAGAGCGTGGCTATCACTAGATGCCTAATGTATAAGAACAAGTTAAACAACATGGAAGACAAGAGGCTTCCTAAAATTGCTTCAAAATACAATCGTAACCACCTTCAACTCAAGTGAGGATGGCATAAAGATGCCCATTATTGGCTAAGCTATTTGGAAATCATGGAAGACACCATTTTGCAGAATTAGGATACTATTAAAAATATCATTAAATCAAAATTTAAGGAGAAAACATGGTGTGATAAAGAGTTAGAGGGAAAAATAAAATTAAGGTATTATAAGGATGTAATCAACCATAATCTAGAAGATCAAAAGTATGCCTCTATTTTGACAAGTGTAAATAAAAAAATAATCCTCTCTAAGATAAGAAAAAAATCTCACAAGCTCCATAGTGAAATTGGGCATTGGTCAATTCCTAAAAGGACATGGGGTGAAAGAGTGTGTCACCTTTGTGACACTAATAAGGTTGAAGATTAAAATCACTTTCTCTTAGATTGTCCAGCCTATACCCAAATTAGATCTCAATTTCAAAATATTTGTCACACTACCAACCTTCCTAACCTTTTAACTCAACAAAATTATGGTGATGTTGTAAATCTTCTCTTAATGCTTTTCGAGCATGGAAACAAAATTATAAAGATATGCAAGTAATCCCTTACCCTCTTGAGGTTTGATAGACCTCTCAGTGGACGTTCCTCATCATCAAATTAGAAAGGAAAAAATGCTCAACACTCTCAAATAAATTAATATATTATATAAATAATATTGTTACTAAAATGATGGATACAACATAGTGTTAATGCACGAGATCCAATTAGAAATCCATAGTTAAACATGATCTTTCTAAAGTATTACTGAGATGAGTGACCACCCAAGAAGTCCTAGTTCTTTTTCTGTCCATTGGATGTAGCTTGGGTGGTTGGGAGGAATGGTTGTTACCATCCCCACCCAGGTTCAATTCCTTGTAAGTGACATGTGATGTCCTTAAATAGGTCTATATGATGTTCTTGTTGTTGAGACCCCAATATTCTAAAAATTCTCGGTCTCCCCATGTCCTCTCCTGGATTTCGACGAGGGAGGAGAGCTTTAGCGAACCACATATAAAAATAATAATAAATACTGTTAATAAAATTATTAAAAAATAGATTTTTTGTTAAATAAATTAATTTGTTAAAATATTAAAATATTTATTTATGTATGTATCTATAATCTCATTAAATAAATATTTTTACTAATTCAAAGACAATGAAATTTTATTTTACGTAAAAAAAATTATATAATAATAATAATAAAACAAATTTTCTAAGTTAAATGAGTTTCCACTTTTTTAAAATAATAAAATTTCAAATCTCAAACAAAATAATATATTTAAATAAATATTTTTACTAATTCACAAATAATATAATTTTATTTCACATAATAATAATAATAATCTATTTTTAAGGTCACGACCAAGCTAGACACCAAATTGGTGTATGAGACCCCCTTTCGACCAACTATTTTATTGGTAAATTCTATAGAGGTATACATACATTGGCAATATTTAAATGATTTGAACTTGTTACCTCTTAGAAGGAAATACATGTTCCTAAAATAAAATAATCACTAAATACATAAAATCCAATCTTAAAATTTATATCTCTACTACCATAAATATAATTAACAAACATGAATTAAAGAATATCATTATATGATTTTTAATATATTTTTATAATTTATTAAAATTTTAATAAATTAATTTATTCCTATAATTTCATTAAATAAATATTTTTATTAATCCACAAATAATATAATTTTATTTCACGTATTAAATTTATATAATAATAATAAAACATGTTTCTTTCAGGTTAAAAGAGTTTGCACTTTCTTGTTAGTAGCTAAAATCTTAAAATCTAAAAACTAAGAGAAACTCTCAAACAAATTACTATATTATATTGATAAATAATATTTACTTATTGAATCCCTAAGAGATAGAGTGATTGGGACTACAAGATATATGTGTTTTTAAGAAAGCACTCACCACTGAATCTCTTAGGATTTTCCTTACCCGTGATAGTCCATGGAGAAATTTTTTGATACACAAGTATATAGCACTAGGCACAATACTATATTGGACTCGTAAACCTCAAAAAGAGTATCCAAGGGGTCTTGAATTAATGGAAATATACAGGGGAAATAATGAAGATGGGTGTCTATTTTGTTTGTTTTATGAGAAGAAAAAACTATATTTTCATAGGTTCTTCAACTTCCAGTATACAAAAGTATTTTTTTATTTAAAATTTCACTTTACACTAAAAAAAAAACTTGTGAAGAATTTTGTTAGCTTTCCACTGGCTATTTTTCAAAAAACAATTATAGAGATTTGATATGTCAATTTGACAATTGTTTAACAGTATGTTCATTAAATATGAAAGGAATGATAATAAGTTATATTTTCCCCCAACAATGTATCTATTATTAAAAAAAAAAATTTAACAAATGAAATATATTGCAACAATCTACAAAGACTCTATTTTATTATGACTATAATTTTGAATCTAACAGATAAACATTATAATTTCTAGAATTTTTTAAGTTGACCAAGATGAAAATATTGCATATTTTAAACACATGTTTTCCCCCCACCTTGTATCTATCTTAATTTTTATTTAAAATTAAAATATAAAAATACCCTTTTGAAAAGAACAGTTTAAGAATTATGAATATATTTTTTTCTAAATTTTTCACTGTGTATTTTTAGAGATACGAATATTTCATTTTACTAAATAATAATGTCAGCTGAAAATATTATGCAGTGATTTTTTTTTTTAAATTAAATAAAATTAGATAAAAATGATGAAAATGAAAATAAATTATAGGAATTGAAAGTAGATTCAATTTTACAAATGTTGGTATCATTTTTGAAACCAAATTCTGAGTATTTGCAGGAGTCTGCAACCTCCAAAGTTCAGGTAAGCTAGAGGGAATTATCTAGTTACTGCAAATGGTCTCATTTGCTAGTTTTCGACCGAAAGAATCTTTCGGTTGAAAAAAATAATTCTAACGGAATCCATTAAAATTAAACGGTTTCCTAGCTTTCCCACCAAATTTTTTTTTTTTGGCCAAAAGATGGGTGAGAGAATTCCGTCGACTGGAAAAAATGAAAAGACACATTGTATCGTTTCATTTCACGCCAAATCGTATAAATACGCTTTCGTCCGAACACATTTAATACGATTCATCACTTGTTTCATGGTTTTCTAAAGCACCTAAACAAAGTTTCAAATCATCTTTTTTTGTTTTTGTTGAACAAGGTTGTTTCATGGTTT
>ML810620.1:27131-38905 GCA_009831015.1 Picea engelmannii | reverse complement strand
AAAAAAAAAAAAAAAAATATTTAAGTTCAAGTTTTTATTGGAATAACAATTTATATGTTGAAAGCTAAATGTTGAGCATTTTTTCAAAGTTAAGCCTTTGTTGAACACAAAATTATTGATATTATTTTTTAATTATTATTGTGACAATGAAGTTTTTATAAGATTATTCTGAAATGTTGATTTTGTTAAAAAATATTACAGATAACTATACTCATGGGAAACAAAAGTTTGTGCAAGAGAAAATTTGATCACACTCGAAATGAAACTCACCATAGCGATCAAAGGAAAGAGCATTGTTGGAGAAATAAACGAGAACATGCAAATATTGAAGAAAGAAACGATGATAATGTAAATAGATATTTTCAACAAGAAGAAGTCCAACCAGGTATACATGCACATATTGTCCATATTAAAAGTATAGAATTCAAATTTAAAATATTGTTTAATATAATTGACTGTAATTTTACGATTTGATGTTTTTGAAATAACATTGATGAAGACATTGAAACCGAAATTGAAGCAGAATACAAATCACCTATAGGTATGTACATAAATTTATGCTCGGGTTTTGTTTTTTAATATACACTTTAAATTGAAATATGCAGTAGAATCGATCAACATTGATGATGAAATATTATAAAATGTTGATACTCACAAATTTGGGAATAAATAAGCTAAGAACTATATAATATATCGAACTAAGAATATGTATAATACTTTTTTCAAAGATGAATTAGTAACAGTACAAGATCAACTTTTACTTTGTCTAATAAAGTCAAGAAATTTAAAAGAAGCTACATCATTATTGGGTATTCAAAAGTCGACAAAAGATACAAAGGTGAAACAAATGTCTTTGACAATATAACTACTGTATTAAAATCTTTCGGAAAATCTCGAAAAAAAGATGTCATTGTTGCACGTATAGTGATACAAACAACATTTGTTTCATCTAGAAATATAAAAGATCGTTTGACACAACACATGGAAATAATGATGGGAACATCAAGAAAAACATTGTACAAACATAGAAAATTTTGATTGCAAATAGATGCAAATGATGAACTTGCTTGTTGGACAGTGATTTCCAGACAACCTTACAAAGATAGACCTGCAGAAAATGTTAAAGAATTGGCTCATAATTGTTGGTTGATAGATTCTCGTGTTTCATCACATACAAGGTATGTGTTGCGACGAATAATAACATGAAAAAAATATGAAGAACATCCAAAACATATATTTCCAATGACACAAATAAAATTGTTCAATAAGTTCAAAGAAGAGCACAACGAAGTTAAAATTTCCATCAATACATTTGTGCAACAAAAACCATGGTTTGTTAGACCCATCATTGTTCGTGACACTTGTTTTTTTCATTACCATGTGGAATTTGAGTTATATTACAACACTTTTCTTGATTTTGGTAAAACTTTATGGCCAAGTTCACCTCCTCCTTCCACATTTCATGCTTTTATATCTGAAATTCTATGTGAAAGAGAAGGTGATGAATTATTTTACCAAAAAAAATGTGATGGTGGAAATAAATGTGATCATTATGGAAATCTAATTTTGTTTCACTCAAAGTATCTTATTGATATGAATGATCAATCATTTTCTAATATAATAGTCAATTGGAAGAGATATGAATATATCAACAACACAACTCCACATTCTTCAAAAGTTATTTCCAAAAGGATTGATTTGAAAGTAGATAAAATCTATGTGATAGATGTTTTGAATAATTTTGAGGAAGAAATTTATAAATACACCAAGCATTCACATAGAGCTCGATGGCAAGACCTACAATTCAAAAAATCTTGTGAAGTGTTTCCACCAGTGACAATTTTGTCTGTAGCTAATTTTTCAGAGAATTACACATTCCATGTACAAAAAAAAATACAGAGTGAATATTATCATTCTGATCAAGTCACTATATTTCTCCACGTTCTATATAGACATGCTCAACGGAGTCTTGATAACATAGAAAGCACCAATGACAATCGACATGTTATTAAAGAATATCACTTTTATATAAGTGATGAACGAGCACATGACACACATTATGTACAACATTGTTTTGATAAATTTTATGATTCATTGAAAGAATGCGGGATCGGATTCGATCGAAATTGGATATGGTCAAATGGGTGTGCGGGTCAGTTCAAATATTCACGATCATTCTATTGGTTGTGTCTTCTTCATAAAAAATCAAACATTACACATTGTTGGAATGTTTTTGAGACTGGTCATGGAAAAGGAGAGCATGATGGTGCAGGGGCATGTGTAAAACGAGCACTTTGAAGGTATCAGATGAACCCTCAATCCGATCGATTTAAATCCACTGATCAAGTTGTTGAATGGTGAAAAATGGTGTTAGGCCATGAAAATAATTCATCAAGGGATATGTGCAGGTGTGTCCATATATACATGTTAGACATGTACACAAGATATTTTTATTCACATTTTCAAATTTATATTCAATATTTTCAATCATTTTCTTGAGATATTGCAACTTAACACATTCTTGTCTTGTGCAGGTTTTTTTGGTATGTTGGAATCCAAGATGTAAATATATCAATCCCATATGAAGTCATTACAATACATGGGACACGAAAAATGCATTTGGTTAAAAGAAAATGCTATCAAAATGTGTTTGCATTTCATAGAAGAAATGAGTCTTGTTTTTGTTCAGTTTCATAGAGGACACAAAATCCATAAAGATTCGCGAAAACAAAAATGCAGAATGTGTTAAAGCTTAGAGACATACTGAACTTAATATAAAAGGGGAAATGACACTTGCAAGCTTAGAGGAGATGGAATCAAATGAAACTATAGTGTGAGTTGATGGTGATAGAGTTTCTTATCTTGTTAGAGAAGGTAATTTTTATGTTTAAATTGTTTCAAATAACTTGTAGATGTACTTGTGTGATAATCTAACATGAACTAATTTTTGTCCAACATATTGAATTATTTGCAGGAGATTTCTTTGTCATGGTTGCACCTGTAAACAACACTGAAAATGTGAAATATTATTTGATGTGATGCACAAAACAAAATATGAGGTTATTAGAAGATTTTCATGATAACGGTTTTATATATTAAAGAGGATCCATCATATTGAAAGGATATTTTTTTAAGAAACCCATCAAACCGATACTCATGTTCACTTTCAAGACTACCAATTAGATGTCATAAGTTGTCAATATAGTCATTTGGTATGTGCAGCGCACATAAAGTTAATAGAAGTTCAATCAAGAAAAAAAAAACAAAAGTTAGAAAATGGAAAATATCCAAAACCGATCATGAACAAATAATTGAAGCTGGAATACCATTACGATTTCTTTAAACAAGTGACATGTACATTCCATAATTTTATATTTTTCATTGAAAGTACACGTATTTATGAATATCTAGGATTATAGAATCATTTCCACTTTAGTTTCCTTTCATGGTTCATTCAATTAAGAAAAGTTATATTTTTGATGAATTATAAATTTTACCAAGCCTTATTTACAATTTTAGGGAAGAACCTATAGATTGTATCTAGGAAACCTAAAATTACCTATACTTTGGATGATTATACTTTAATCCTACAAATTATCCAAATCATATACACAAATCCTTTAATTCATTTAACCAATTTACTACATATAGGATTTGCGTTCATTATTTGCAATGATTGTTCAATGCTTTTTCATATGAAGAGGATAACTTGATATCAAAACTAGGACCCATTTCCATGTCATTATAAGGGACTATTGATGGCTTAGAAAAACTTTAAAGACATCTTAAAAAGTATGATTAGCATCATAATTAAAGAATTCAAGGTAATACATATGATTAACATCCTAACTAAAAAATTTAAAGACATTTTAAAAAGTATCAAATTTAATTATGAATTTATGAATTTTGATTCCAATAGTGTTGATACTATATTAAATTGTTAAATTTGTGCATTTAGATTTCAATATCTTGAAGCAAATTGAAAACAAAATTGAAATTATGAACTACTTGAAAAATGTGTATGATGAACCTAACACCACTTATTTTCTACATATTAAACATAGTTTTCATTACTTGTTTGATTGAAAAAAACTTACGTTGAAAACGAATTTACATTTTCATTTTTTTAATTGAATTTGGAGTATATTCAAAATTCAAGGTAGTGTTTGATTAACATCTTAATTAAAAATCAATAGCACTAGTGAATACTTTCATTAATGACCTAGGTGTCATAATAATGGAATTAGTGAATACTTCCAATGTGCAGAGAATTGATAATTTCCATCAACCATTTTCTACCATTTTCAATACATAAACAATTTCTATCGATATAAATTTTAATGAAAATCGCTTACTTATATTAAAGTATATTTTAATTTTACATATTAAAATGAGTTCTAAATCATGTTTTTCTTTCAATTTTTATTTCAAAGTACATATTTTTATTTCAAATTTTCTTGAATAAATATATTGAAAGCTCGAAAAGAAACCAAAGACTAACATTTAACTAGTTTAGTGTTGGACTGTCATATAGTGAATACTTCCATTAATGGTATAGTGAATACTTCCATTAATGGTAGATGTCATATTAATGGAATTAGTGAATACTTCTAAGCGCACAAAAGACCTCTTCAAAAATTTCCAGAGCCTAAGTTTCCATCATATCTACAGGGAGTTTAATAAGGATGTCGATAAACTATCCAAGGAAGCTCTCTTAGCTCCTGAAGGAAGGTTATATTTCTATCAGTGGGAACCAGGTGGAACAGAGCAGCCTCAACACTTGAATGTTTATTGATATCCTAGCCTAGTTATCTCATGTGATTATAGATCATAACAGAATTTTGGAGTCTTTTCTGTTGACTTTCAGATAGTACTTTTGATAGTAACTATGGAAGATTATAGTCTGTTCTGACTTTTGAAGTATTACTTGTGAAGTTTTTATATATATATTTTTTTGTTCCTTGGACATACCTTCGTCTCAAGGTTGTTGAATGTAACTCATGGATGATCGGATGTAAAGAAAATTGTATCTCTAATATAATTTTGAGAAAAATTATTTTTGGAAAAAAAAGAATACTTCCAATGTGCAGAGGATTGATAATTTCTAGATCAACCATTTTCTACCCTTTTCGATACATAAACAATTTATATCAATATAAATTTTAATGAAAATCGCTTACTTATATTAAAGTAATTTTACATATTAAAATAGGTTCTAAATCATGTTTTTATTTCAATTATTATTTCAAAGTACACATATTTTTATTTCACTTTTTCTTGAAGAAATATATTGAAAGCTCGAAAAGAAATCAAAGACTAACACAACCAGTTTAGTGTTGGACTATCATTTCATTGCGAATTTTCAATAAAGAAACCAAGGATGAACATATTTCATTGTGAATTTTCAATTTTGAGTTCATAGTTTTTACTAAATTTTGGATTGATAGGAGTATATTCCCTATCAAAATAAAGGAAGGGCCTAGATTGATGCAATGATCAATATTCTTAAATTTACAATTCGCAAATTGTTAAAGTCAATTGATTCTCGCTTGAATGGAATGGAATAAAACCCATATCACCCAATGAAAACCAGCTTTTACCTCAGTATTCTAATACTAATTTCTCATCACCATGGACTCAAACTTTGTTTTTATGTTTTCAGTCTCTCATGAGAAACTCACATATATTTTTAATATACAGTATTGTTTTTTTTTCCATTCTAATATTATTAATAGGAGGCAATTGAGAATTATGAAACCTAACATGAGCAACCCTCTAGTACTCAACCCTCATCTTTGAGTGTCATTTGGGGTAAGGGGCTCTATAAAATTTGATGACTTGTTTGACTATTTTCAACCATATTTCCACATCAAACAAAATTTAAATTATAAGTTAGAAACTATAATTTGATAACTACCCATATCTCCCATCACTACACAATTGTCTCCACTATATAAATAATCATCTCTACTTCACATAGTACAATAATGTTTATAAACAAAATGAAATAAAACATTTTTAATTTCAACACAGTATCATAAAACATAAATTAACCTTTTTTTTGTAAATAAATTAGGATCCTTATATTAATAAATGCTTATGTCTATGAAATTCCACCTATTAGCCACCTGTTATTCCACAAAAGGAAACTAGAATAGGTGGTTTTCAGCAACAACTTATCCTTTCACCATCATAAAAATTGAAATTATAAAATCATAAAAATTGAAATTATAAATTGCCCATAAAACATAAATTATCCTTTCACCATCATAAAAATTCAAGTTATAAAATATTGACTATTTATTAATGAATAAACAATATATTTCACCATCATAAACAATATAAGAGAAATCAAATATGAAACAAGAAATAATATATTCCACCATCATAAACAATATAAGAGAAATCAAATATGAAACAAGAAACAATATATTCATGTAACATCCCGCTCTGGCGCACTGAGAAAACTTATTCTTTGAGGACACTTGCTCACAAGTGATATGGACTTTTATGATGTTAAAACATTCATCCTTGATTATGATGCGGTATGATAGATGACATGATGTTTTACTTCTTTGACGTAGACATGTGTTTTTGACTCAGTTTTATTGAGTGTGTAGGGTTTTGGACCTTGAGGATGCAGAGGCATCAGTGGAACCCCCTTGGACTCCGGATTGAGTCAGGGAGTGTGCTATTTGGGTTGATTTATTTACTGTGATATTTCATTGATTTGATGATATGATGTTGACATGTTCTGACACGATTGTTGATGGTGCAGGCTGACGATAGCTTGCCGACTAGACTCACATATGGAGTAAAGGGGCCACACACGATTTCCAGAGAGGTTGAGGGAGAGGTGTGGACAACAGCCCTGCCACAGCCTACTAGCACTCCCGCCGTGGCTTGAACTGTAGGTTAACGATTACCTAGTTCGAGAGGATCCACGATGTCGTGAGGGCAGACTACGACAGTCGCTCACGATGATTCTAAGGGGCACGCAATAAGGTGGGGGCCTTATTCCTTAGATCCCTTAGTCTCCCACAGGTTCACCTGACGGAGTGTTGACTCCAGGGGTTATATATGTCTACCAATCAGTCAAGTTGGCGAGTGGCACCCTTGGAGCACATGGTGCATCCTGAAGGGCACGTCGCGCGAAAGAAACACAAGTTGGCGAGTGACACCCTTGGAGCACGTGGTGCATCCTGAAGGGCACGTCGCGCAAAAGAAACAACCGAGGTGAGTGGCACCCTTGGAGCACATGGTGTGTCCTGAAGGGCACGTCGCGTTGATGATATGAAGAAACAAACCTAGATGGCCCTAAGACATTAATGCCTTAAGAAATCCTTAAACAACTTCCCTAACCAAGTGTCGCCCAGTTCAGAATCTAAGTCCTAAGTCTAAAACTTTTCTAGGGTAAAAATTTAGTTTAACCTTAAGAAAAAGAGCCTAGAATAAAAATAAAAATTCAAACAAAAACCCACTTAAGTAATAGTTAGGTCTTCATAAAATTCTTGGGGTAAATTAAGAGAGTAAGAATTTAATTAAAAATAGTGGATTTAAAAATTTCAAAGAAAAAATTATTCTTTAACTTGTGGAAGTACAAAGATATTAAATTAATAAAAAAAAGGGGAAGGATTTAATAATGCAACTGCCATTTTGGGCTTTAATAAAAAGGGGAAAGAAGGGAATAATATGATTTAGGAAACTAAGTAATGGAGGAAACTTAATAAAGGAAAGATAGGAACTTAAGGTAAAAAGCACGGTCAACATAGAAAGGAATCTGCAATTAAGAACCTGCTAATATGAGCTAATTTAGTAACATATTTTTTTTTAGGAAAGTATTTAAAACATGTAAGGGGATCTAGGAACACCTAGGAGTAAATTTAGGAGTGACTCTAGGTGGGTGAGGGATATGAGACAATTAATAAATTTAAAGAAAATATTTATTGGAGAAAAGAGGGGGATGGACGACACTTGTGCGATGGAGAATATTTAGAATATTTTATTGAAACTTAATTTAAAATGTGAATTAGGAAAGTTGGTGGGTCTCAAAACTCTATAAAAGAAAAGGGAGATGAGGAAGAAAGGGATCGACTATTAGTGTAACGTTACGCTGCCGAATTGTGACTTGACTGATTGCTTGTGAGGAGTTGGGATTTTCCAGCTTGAATAGGAGTGGTAGCTCGGCCTTGCGAGGTGAGATGGGAAGCTAGGCATACCATCTGGAAAGTGTGTGGCCCCTTTGCGGCTCAGGGGGCTAAGGGGGAAGCAAAGTACCCCTAGCGATTGGCTGGGAGGTACCGATGTAGTCTCTACGGTCAGCAAGCAGGAGCAGCAAGGAGTGCGGGGTCATCATTCGAGGCGGGAGTTAAGGCAATGGTATGGTTTTTTTTAATTTGGTAGAATAGGATGCCTTATGATCTATGCTGGGTCAGAATATTGGTTGTAATTGGATTCAATGGGTTGTTATATAAACCAACACAATTCATAGATTTTAAAAGTAGTACAGAAAAATGAGATTTATGCTTCAAACTAAATTGTTTATACTAATGACAGCAAAATAGAACACTTACTGTTGTAATTTCTACAAGATTTGTTGTATTTTATACAAGTTTCCACAGGGGTTATAAAAGAATTAGATAGATTTCTATTGAAACACGAAAGGAAATTAAACTCCTCCTTGTAACCTTAGAGACTTAACGTTGGTTGTGCAGAGTGGCAGATCCATGACAGTCACCTTACGATTGGCAAGACTTTTTATTACTACTCTTCTTTTCTTGTTAAGCTTACCTTTTCAAATCTCTTACCTAGATGCTTAAGGGTACAATCTGGGAGGTTTCTCATCCCCTTCTCAATGCCATCTATTTTTTTTTGGGTGGAATTTCCTTTAGTTCCTGAAACTTGAATCCAAGGTGGCAGAATTTTCCTGTTATCTCCACAACTTCTTTATACAAAGAGAAGCTTGGGTAGATCGGATCCTTCCTAGTGCAACTAAAGTATTTCAAGTTCTTGTCCATTGAAGGCATTTCTGTTTGCTGCACCTTGAGATAACTCCTGGTCTAACCTTCGATGAATCGCAACTTTTTAGTTCTTACCTTGTCATTCTGAGAATTCCAGAGATGACCCCAACCAGATCCAGTGTTTAATCTGGCAATCTAATTCACTCTGGAAAAAATTAAATCTCTCTGGCAATCTAATTTGTTCTGGCAAAATTTAAATCGCTCTGGCAATCTAATTCGTTCTGGCAATCTAATTCGTTCTGGAAAAATTTAAATCATTCTGGAAAATTAATTCGCTCAGGCAAGTTTAATCCGTTATGGCAATCAAATTCATTTTGGAAAATTTAAATCGTTCTAGAAATTTAATTCGCTCAGGCAAGTTTAATCCGTTCTGGCAATTTAATTTGCTCTGGCATAGTTATTTCGTTCTGGCTTTCGTTCTGCTAAATCGTTGTGGAGAATCTAATTCGGTAATGGGTCTCTCTAGTTGTTCCAGTTAATAATTCTTTCATCTGAATTCGGGCACTGTATTTTAGGTCATTTTAAAATGCTGAAATGTTATGCTAAGTAAATCCTAATGTGCCCAGCCCGTTAAACCATTGGGTAATAAGTTGTTTCCTAATTTTAAACTTTAAACTGTTTGAATAATCCTATTCTGATTTCATTAAGGTCATTACTAGAAATAGAACGGGCTTGTCATCCTTTTAAAACTAGCACAATTTATTATTTACTAACATGCCTCGTCATCCTTACAAGCGTGGAGTATGTGCTTCATTCAGTTTTGTAATTATTTTGCATTCATGACAGTCAGAATTTAAACTTCTAGTTCCCTGTAGAACCACCTTAGTTCGTGATTTAGATGCGAATATTTAAGTCTAACAATTCCATCGTATAATTGGGAATTGACTCAAGTTGTTGTGGGCATTGCTTAATTTATAATTCAATTGGTTTTACTAAATTTAGGGACAGCGGCAAAAAACTGGAATGGCTTATATACTATGACAACTGTTCCATTTGGGGGTATCGTTCTAATCTAAGTTGATAAACTTGCATGTAAACTAAGTCTTGAGTTAATGTTGTTATTCTAATATCAATCGGTTGGATTAAATAATTTTGGGTATTGTGGCAGTACGACTGGGATATGTCTTGTCTACAAAGTGTATTGTTTTATTTCCTTATTTTGAATATCGTGCTATAAAAAGTTGATGAATGGTTTATTATAAGTTGAGCATTGATTTAATACTTTCATTCTAATATCAATTGGTTTAGTTAATATATTTGGGTATTGCTTAGTATTGGGAATATTGTTTTTAACTTAAATTTTAGTGGTTGATATCATGCGAGAGGTAAGGTCTGGTTAATTTAATTGTGAAGTCAATCTGATATCGAAGTAAGGATGTAGTTAATTTATGGAAGGGTTACAAAAATTTATTGTTATTTATGACCCATAAAAAGTAAGGACATGGTTATTTTCATTGCGGTGTCATATTAATATCCAAAGTCAGGATACAGTTAATGCATGGAATTATTATCAAAATTGCATTGTTATTTATGACCAGTAAAATGTAAGATTCTGGTTTCTTTAGTTGCATGTCATTGAAATATAAAATGATGATATGGTTATTTAGGGTCTTGGTATTGTAGATCATTGTCGTAGATAATATTAAAATGTACAGTACTTGTGATTTTACTTGAAATGTTGGTGGGATATAAAAGTAATGATAGGGATGCTTTATGATAGTGTCGTTGCAATTACATTATTATCGATAACGTACAAAGGTAAGGTTCTGGAAACTAAGTAACATCATTTATTATGATTCAGTAAAATGGGGAATGAAATGGTTTAAATGTACCTTAATTAAGGTTGGGTTGGTGACTCGTCGATTAATAGAAATTAAATGGGGTTTGGTCTGAACTATGGTCGTCTAAGTCATATTTAGTGTCCGGTCATAATAACGGTTGTTGTTGTATGAGTTCTTCGGACTGGCGCCTACCATAATGGTCGTGGTTTTTCTTGATTATATGTGTACTTGGTGATAGTCATTTATTGCTTGGTCTGCTTGTGTCGGGTGGGATGTAGACACCTCCATGTTCCTCAGAACAATCGCCAGCCATGAGACCTTAAATGGTTAAAACTGATGGTAACCTGGGCTTGAGCGTTGCTTATGTGTCTTGGAGGTCCTAACCATTGCAGGGTAGGACGGATGGGTAGTCAGTCCTAATTATTGTCGTTTGATTGTCGTTAAACGCATGTTGTTACTGTGGTACGTCGTATGTCGTCTTCCTGTGTTCGTCTTGCTTGTGTCTTGTTCGTCGTCGGGTTACTAGTTTTTGCCTGAGCAGTCGGCCAGGAGCCTATCTGACCTTCTCTCTCTCCGGAGCAGAGGACTAAGATTAAACACCCTGCTTTCCTGTGCAGAAATAGTAAAATCTATTATTATGGATTCTTCCTTATGTTTGTAGTCATTTCATGTTTGCAGTTACTTGTTGTGCACCTTATGTCTTCTTGTTGTGATCATCGTGGTTTCATCTTGTTAGTCGTCGGGTGGCGACGTAGAGTCAAGTGTGTCTGTTTCCTTTCTACACGTGCGCACACACTTTAAAAAAAAAATAAAAATTGCACCTGTTATCCGAGTTGTTGTCGTAACAAGGAGGATGTAACAATTCCACCATCATAAACAATATAAGAGAAATCAAATATGAGACAATAAATTGATATTTTGAGTTCCAAAAATATCAATTATATATATATATATATATATATATATATATATA